>LGRX02007800.1:0-20076 GCA_001247695.2 Cymbomonas tetramitiformis
AAAATATGCAGAATCCAATTCACCCTCTTTTGATAGCCCAGCGTGTCACTTGCAGAGTCAAGTGTGTCACTTGTGATCGAGGCTGTTCTTGATATGTTCCATGAATTTGCCAGGGCCTTACCTTTTCCTGGTTGACTTGTCTACTGCTAAGTGCGCTCGTTGGGTGAACACTATTTGATTGTTCCGACAATCGTTGCATTGGAGTGGATTGGATCGGTTATGCCCACCATTGATCTACCGCCATGGTGCGATGCGTAGAGAGAGTTAGTGTTTAAAGTCAGGTTACATACCTAGAAGACTAGAGGGGGCGCTCTCAATCTATTTGTTGGAATGAGCTATGATTGGCCATCTTGCTCATCACCATGATATGTGATGACCAAGTCGAGGCTTGAGCAGTGCGGTGCGTGCGATGGTGGGGCCTGAAGCAGGTTGACCAGAACCAGGATGCGGAGGCCTCGAATCTCCGGACGGAGCACGACATCATCGTGCGCATAATCGACAGCAACGGCGAGATAGTCACATCTGACTCAACCTCGATGGTCGAGATCCACTTCAACAAGCCCGAAGAGTGCACCATCCTGGAGGGAGACAGGACTGTGCAGGCGGTGAAGGGGCAGGCTCGATTCTCTGGGGATGCCACCGGGCTCATCATCAAAGGCAACCCGGGCACCGCATGCCAGGTGTGGCATCGCAGACCACCTCCAAAGTGCGGCAGGCCGTCACTTCTCATCTCCAAAGTGCGGCAGGCCGTCACTTCTCATCTCTCGGCTTCAGTCTCAGATCGTCCCATTTCTTCAACAGGTTGTGACCAGAACCAAGAAGTGGGGAGGAGGGATGTACGAGAATGATGCAGTAGCGAGAGAATGGCGCCCCGAGCGGCCGTGGTCGATGGCTATGAGCTGGAAGCGATATTGGGCGATGTGCGGGAAGTGGTGCATGCGCCCCTTGGCTAGAATGCCGGAAGGATTGGGGGGCTCTGGGAGTGAAGCATGTCATGGGATGCCCGGCCGCAGGGTGGAGGCCAGTCCCTGCATGTCTGAACTGTGGATCACGGGCGCGTGCATGTCGCATGGTGTGAGTGCTGAGGCACCGAGCGAGCTCTGGTTGTGATTTTCCGGTCTGCGGGCGATCCCCAAGGCTCTGACTGCGTATTGGTGCGCTGAGCGGCCGCGAGCGATGGTGGGGTGCGGGTATTATTTGCGACAGACGGGTGTGGTTAATGTCAGTGTGTGGGGATGGGTGCGCTGAGCGGTCGCGAGCGATGGTGGGGTGCGGGTATTATTTGCGACAGCCGGGTGTGGTTACGCTAAAGGTGTGGGGATGGTGCGCTCAGCGGCCCAGCGATGGTGGCCGCGGGCACATTTGGCACGACGGGTGTGGTTACTGGAAGCGTGTGGGGATGTAAGGCACGACGGCCCGCGAGCGATGGTGGGTCATGGGCACATTTCCATGGCTGCACGGGCGTGGCTCAATAGCAAAGGTGTGGGGGATTGGCGCGCCCAGCGGCTCCGAGCTGATGGTGGGTCATGGGGTACATTCTCGACATCGGTGGTTTGGTCATGAAGTGGTGGGATGGTGCTACCGAGCGGCTCATGTGAGCGATGTAGGGTCATGGTATTATCTATGACGCACGGGTGTGGTTAATAGCAAAGCAGGTGGGATGGTATACTGAGCGGCTCGCGAGCGATGGTGGATTGCGGGTATTATTTGCGACAGACGGGTGTGGTTAATAGCAGTGTGTGGGGATGGGTGCGCTGAGCGGCCTGCACGCAGGTGTACTTCTCCTCCGACTTCAATGGCCTGTATGCCGCTGACGTGGAGTCAAGCATCACCGAGGTGCCGCTGCGGTACTGTGAGACGGGGGAGGAGCTCAAGGGGGAGTTGCCGTGGCAGTACTGTGTGGCATGCAAGGCGGGGTGGCTGTCATTGGACAACGAGAGCGCGTGCGTGGAGTGCGAGGCCGCTTTGGACTGCTACGGCTCAGAGGCTTGCCCGCTGAAGTGTCCGGGGAGGGATGAGTATGTGGTGTGCCAGGGGTCGTACCTGGCCCCCCAGGCCCAGCACTGTGGCGACCCCAAGGAAGGATCCACCCAGTGCCTGCTGGATCGACTCTACACGTGTGAGAACAGCGACGCGTGCACTACAGCCAGTGGCGCCGACACCTGTGATGCAGAGGATCCCGGGAACGCCGGGCGTGTAGGGCGTGGGACGAATGCCGTGGCGGAGCTCCAGCTGTGCAAGGATGGGCAGTATGCAGGGAATAGCGTGGTGATGTGCGGCGGCACTTTGCTCGTCATCTGCAGCAACGACCACCACCCTGATATGAGCAAGGAGAATTGCTTGAAGTGCAGCAGTCGCGAGGAGGTCATGTTGGCAGCGGTTTGGGCCTGTGCAGGGATCATGCTGTTGGTGGGGCTGGTGATCGGCCTTTGCTTCTATCGGGGTTCGGGCAAGGAGGTGTTGTCGAGCACTTCCCGCCAGCTCATGAGCGGCGAAGCGCAGAGTAACACCGTGGCACTCAACAAGGCAATGGTTGCCGGCAGCCTCATGATTGGGTATTTCCAGGTGGGCAGCCGTGGATGCTAAGCTCCGAGTGCATTTTGCTCGCTGTGGGCCGCCGCAACTTGCGCACACACTTCCGCCTTTCCAGGGCTGCGCCACGTGGCATTGCAAAGAGATTCCGCAGACGCTTTGGGCACTTGGCAGGGCACTGCTTGTAGACCGCCTCGAAGCTTCTCACCCTTGCAGATATTTTCATACCTCCCTACCCTCCCCTTCCGGGCGTGCTCCTGAGCTTGCCCGGCATGGACACTTGACAACCCCTTCTCGCGCCGCAAGCTGCAGGTCTACTCCCCTGCTGCGCCAACACAAAAGTGGTAGGGAACTGCGAACTGTGAATCTTTCTGCCGGGGTTGCTGGGCAGCGACAATGTGGGCCCTCATCAGGCCGCATGCGCGCTGCTGGCCGGCTCCTGGCCGGCTCCTGGCCGGCTCCTGGGAGAGCCCGCTTCGAATGCTCATAGGAGCGTGGTGACCGGTTTTTTGAAGGGGTGATAGGCGGATGAGTTGAGATGCTATGCTGAGGTACCTTGCATTCTCATTGGGTTGTGTTGTTTGCAGGTGATGGCTCAGTTTACAAATATTTACAGTTCCGAGCTGCTTCCGAATGTAGTAGAGCTCTATGTCTCAGGATTGGGCTTTGCCAAGCTGGAGTTCAGCTTTGTCATCAACATGGACTGCATTCGCTACCATTTCCTTCAACCAGAGTTCCAAGTCGCCAGCCATAGATTCGGCATCGATTTCTGGCAGGCCGTGTTCACACCGTACATTCTGTGCGCCTTCTTCATGCTGGTGTACATGTTCTTGACGTGGCGCCGCCGCAGCCGCCTCTGGGCGCAGGTGGCCGAGGCGCCTGGGGGAGATGCCTTGAGATCTTACGCCCTCGCGGTAAGATGCCACGTGGCCTCCGCCGTGTGTTGTGCAAAGGGCTAGTTGGACGGCAGCCACAGGCATGATCAGGAGGATGAATGCGTGGAGAGGCCGGGTGCAAGCAGGCGCAGGAGATAAAGTTGCGCACCGAGTTGCGGGTGACATGCATCGGGGGAGCGCTGTTCTTTATGATGCTGTTTCACCCAAGCGTGTCCACCACCATGTTCCAGCTCTTCAACTGCCATCCCTTGCACTTTGATGACGAGCAGCTTGCGGTCCAATACTGGTGCGCCAGCTGCCGCGACGTGATTTCCCGGGCGTGGTGGGAGCTCTGCCTTCCACCTGCGGAGCTCATTTGGTCGCCTGCTCCTTTGAAGCATGGGTGCAGGGCGTCACTCTAGGCTCGCGCCGAGGGTCCACCAAACTGCCGCGCGACAAGCGAACAACAGTTGGCATCTCTGCGACGATGGCGGCGCGGAGGGTCATCACTGTGCATGGCCGTGTGCCCCGCAGGTTGAAGCTGGACAGCACTATGGAGTGCTTCACAAGAGATTGGACCGCCGCGGCGTGCTTTGCCGTGTATACTGTGGTCACCTACGTCATAGGGTACCCGCTCGCGCTGTACTTCGCAATGCGCCACTTGCGCCTGTATCACCATGTGCGCATGCCCCGCCAATCGGCAGAGCTCTGCATCGACCGGGTACACGTTGGCGAGTGGATACCCTGCCACCCCGAGGACAAAGCCATGATCCACCTCTATGGCTCATGGGTCCATGAACAGAGTCAGGAACTGGCAGATATTTTCATGCTTCGCAGCAGCTTTATGGCGGGTGTAAAGGACAGCTCGGCTCGGGATTCAAAGGGTAGCCGGCGCAAGTCCGTTCCGCCTAGGCTGAAGCGCTCGCTGATACTTTTGGAACAAGCCAATCCGACGAAGAAAGAGCCCAACGAAATGACCAGCATCCGGCTGAATGACGGAAGGGTGATAAACGACGTACTCTGCCCGAAGAAGAGGGAGGTGATCGACATTTGTAGGGATGAACAGCCAGTGCACTACGTCCCCATGACGCGCCTAGACAACGAACTTCACAAGAGGGTGAGGATTTTGGGCGTTCTCGATTAGGGCGGCTTATTCACACCGCCCGGCATTCGAGGGCGCCCTCACCGCCCGGCATACGAGGCCCCCGTCACTCCGAACTAATACGCACCCTCACCGCCCGGCATCGCGCGGCCCCCTCCTCCCGGGCGTGCGCACCCTCCGCCCGGCATACGCGGCCCCCTCACTCCGGGCGATCGCACCCTCACCGCCCGGCATACGCGGCACCCCTCACTCGGGCGTCACGCACCCTCACCGCCTGGCATACTAGGCCCCCTCCTCCGGCGAAATCACCCTCACCGCCTGGCATACTAGGCCCCCCTCACTCCTCTGGGATGTGCCTCCCGTCACGCGATTGCACGAGGCAGAATGTAGTCCATGTGCACCTGCGGGTTGGTGCAAGACGAAGGCTGTTGGATTAAGTTCAGGGAGTGTGGCTCGGGGCGTCTCCTAGGTCTTCGGGCAGTTCCGCGATCCTTTCGAGGATGAGTACTATTACTGGCAGGTGAACCCCTTTGTTGGCGAGCATCAGTTCGATTACCGGCAGATACTTCATCTTGCTAATATGCCGAGAGCCCAGATGTTCCCTCAGTGTTGGCGCATCCTTTTCCCTCGTGAATGCTGCAGGGGGTGCCACTAACGCAAGCTGGTAGGCCATTGAGCGGGGGCATCATTAATGTTTGTCATTGAGCGGGGGTGTCGCGGGGGTGTCAGCGAGCGGGTCATCGTGGTGTCATTGAGCGAGGAGAGCATCTCATTGAAAGCGAAGCATCGTGGGCGGGGGCATCGTGGCGGGGCACGGCGCAATTCATGTGTAATGAACACTATTTTATACGAGATGGCAGATGCTCGGCAGATCTTCATTTTGCATCATATTTAATTTATGACGATCACAAATGACCTGCTGATCTAAGTCACATGGTAATTTAAACTTTTAATCTGTACTGCTCAGAAAAGCTATTAGCTTCAATAAATACAGCAGAGCCGCGCGATTGGCATCTCAGAAGAATCTCGAGCGTAATACCATATATAGTTATAGTAACCTTGAAATTTTTATACTAGATTAGTTAGTTTTGAGGAGACTGATCGATCTATCGGGAGGATTTTTCACATAACTCGATATACACGTGGCAAAGCCTATGTTACTTAGGGATGTCGTACATTTCCCACGTGTATGTATGGATATATAGAAAACCCTCCCGATAGGTCGATGCACCTTCTAAAAAAATAGTACTCCAGCACCCCACATTCACATTTCTAATAATAGCATGCCGTTGAACTAGCTTAATAGTCATCCACTGTCATACACTCTCATACTGTAATCCTGCGGTTGTCTATACTGTTTATTTCTTTCAGTGCGATATATACCATAAAGATTAATGATGCTGACGAGTTTATATAATGATGATACCGAGAATGAAATAAATAGTATATGGGGGAAAAGCGCTGTAGGGGGGCTGTCATTGAGTGGGCTGTCATTCTTCTTGCTGGCTGACAATGTTCACAATGGAATGCTTGAGCGCTGTATCCGACTCGAGGTGCTGTAGTCGGTCATAAAATCGAGCGAGAGTGCCTTGGCGGGGTCGCCTTCTGGCACTGCTCTGATGGAAGGTGGGGCCACTGAGCAGTGTTACGAGATTTGCCGTCGGATGGCTCAGGTGCGCACGCGCTCCGAGCGAGGCATCCCGCTCAATGACTCACTAGATTCCCAAATTGTAACAGTCGAGTCGCTCGACGGCTCGGTCATTTCAGTTCAGCGATGCTTGATTTGCATGACGGTGACTCAATCCTTTGTGCATTTTTGAGTGACGATATGAAAATTGATCAAAGTGCGCTTTATTCAGTATTGAACAACCATTTCAACACAACTCAGCAACGCGGCATGCAACACAGGTTTACATGTTCTGTGCGTTTCCCTGCTTCATAAAAGTGGCATGGAGGTGGCATGGAACTGCTCGTAATCCATGTTACATGTTCACATTCTGTTTTGAATAATGCAGTGTACATAACGCTGTTGTTGTGTCCTGCAGACAGGCATGGTGGTCTTGGTGTCCATGTTGGCGGGTGAAAATGCAGCACTACTGTATGCAGTAATCTTCTCCGTGATAGCAATGCTGTTACATCAGCGCTTCTCCCCGTACAAGCATGTTGCCCTCGATGAACTGCAGTTCTTGATTCTGATGAACCAATTTGCCTCCCAAATCGTGGTTTTTTCGACAAAGTTGGACTTTCACAGCAATATCCTGGGGTATGCCCTTGTGGTGATGCAACTGTTGCTAATCATCTATACCTTGACACTCTTCGTTCCCGCCTATAAGCCACTGATCTCTCAATTAATGGGGAAGCTTGAGGCACTCTTCGCAACATTCTCTCATGATCCATCACATGAGCATACCCTCGAGAGGGAAAGTAACGGGGCAGCGGAAATGCACGAACGGCCCAATGCAGGCCAAACTTTGACACCTGAAGAAATTCAAATGGATTCAATATCAGTCCGTGCGGAAAGTCCCGGAGAGCTGAGCGTTTTATATCACAAGAAACCTCAAGAAGAAACGGAACTGGTCAACATATGCAATCCTGTATTTTTTGGCGTATCCTACACTACATGATCATTCATGAGAAACACATTAGACCCGTGTCTACATTATCGATTTTAATTGCTGAAGTGACCAGAAATAAAACTAATTAGAAATGGTTGTATGAAAGAAAAAAAGGAACAGGTTTTAGAAATCTGCTATTGAGTTGGTGCTCAGGAAATGAGAACATCTCCATGTCCGACCTTATCACCATGCCCTAAGGTATAAGAGTTGTATCCAGCCAGAGGATGAGCGTTGCTAATTTTAAATCGCGGATATGTTATGTCATTGATTGTTTTACACGGTAGTCGTTGCATCATAACAGGTCGTTGGTTCGTTGAAATGTGTCTTTAGATTTGCATGCTGCTTGTGGCGTTTGATTGCTGCGGCCATGGCAAAAGCCTTCATTCCCCTGGTGGAACAGGAAGCGGCACCGAGTTTTCCTTCATTATATCGTCACCCTTCGTATTGCAGAAAATGCATGAGCAGAATAAGTCTTCAGTAATGCGTGTTAATGTGGGATCGTAGCACCAATGCACCGTCTGTACGCTGCGAGTATCAAGGACGATTGCAAGTAAATTGTACGATGCCACGACATTATATAAATCGAATCATGTATCATGGAATCAGGAGCCGTTGCAGGCGATCTACAGTTATTACACTTGAAATATAATATATACATATTTTTTCTACATATATCGCTCGCAAGATCGTGCCCATTTGGGGAATGCCACTGCACACCCGGCATGTGGCGCCCAGTCAGAGTCCTTCTGTCGAGGTGGATTCAGGATTGCCAATCAAAGCATCCATAGTGACATCGAAAAACATTTTGAAGTGCGATTTCACATTTGACGCGTAAAATGTGAAGTAAAACTCCTTCTCTTCAGGATTCGAACGTGAATATAATCCGCAGCGGTCTTAGCGAAAAATGCTAATTGATTGCATGCCATGGGCCTTTAAAAGACCTTTCCAACGATACCCGACATCAATTTTCGCTCGGACCGCCCGATACATTTACATCGCGATATCTCACTTCCGACGTGGTCGGATATATATATAATCCCTTCACGTATATAAAATCAAATTTGTACGATGCAAATGTGACGATTCACTTCCGGTGGAGGGCTATCCGTTTGAATGCGCCCGAGCAACGCCGCGACCAACGAACCCTCGCTGAGCGCTCTTGGTTAGCTACTGGCGTGCGGGAGTAGTCATTTCCGCCGCACTCGAGCTAGCATGCAACATCGGAACCTAGAAATAGTATCGGAATTGAGCACTTGCCAAACTGCATCTGTGCCAGCGCAGGCGGATGCCCCACTAGCTGAGCTGAAAAAGGCTCCTTAGGGTACATTTGTAGATGGCCGGCAGGCCTAGGATTTGGATAACATCCTTATGTACACTCCTCTCCCGTCGGGAGGAGGTGGTGTCATGGGGAGACTGACTTTCCCCCCACCACGTAAAGCGATGGGGGCGGGCCTGTCTCATGTTGTCCCCCCTCGGAGTGCCGTGCATGTGTCAGGTGTCACCTACCGTGACTTGCCGTTCAGTTCGTCTCCGATCGCTTACCTAGGCCTAACCTAGGCGTATGTTACTTTATCTATATATCTTAGACCACAGTGAGCTTTCCGTGCTATTACCTGTTGTTTCTGTGTATATCTATATTGTATATATCGATCGCTCACCGACCCTGGAGCATTTCACGTTCTCCATCAGATTTGGCGCAGTTTTCTTGCGTAGTTTCGTCTTGTTGCGTTTTCCTTGTCACCCTAACGTGAGGAGTCCTTCGGCGGTGCGCTCTGATAGTTGGGAGTACGGCAACCCCTTGTGACTTCACGTGTCTGCAGGGTTACAACACTCCTAGGACATGGCCCAGACGGCGTAAGTGAATTTATTTTTATCTTTTATCTTTCCGCGATCTTTATTATCATTCGTATATTAGATAACACCCTACACTCAACAGGTCACCACTGAACATCATCTGAACATGCAACCGCAACCGCATCTGAACATGCAACATCTGAACATCAACATCGAAAATGGCAGTTGTCAACACGTTTTAAAGCATTAACATAACACTTCGTTAACTCATAACCGCAGTCGACGAGTCCCCCCTGACCCCTCCCCTCAACCCTGATGCTCAGACTCATATTTTCGTGATACCTTCACTTGTTATCCGACGTGTCGTCCGATTTGTCACCACCAGGCTCGCAGGATTTTCGATTTTGGATTTAGCACTTCTCTTTGGAACTTCTCGAGAACAAGAGAACTGTAGAAAAAGCAGACGAGACGGGAGCGGGACTGTAAAACTCCCAAGTCGCTGACGTGAGTGTGAACCTTCAACCTATAAATAGTAATGATCTTTGTGAGGGATCGCCAGTTGGCCACGGTCCCTGTGACGCCATGATTCTGCTTGCTTATCGAGAAGTAAAGAGAAAAGTCGTTTCTGGTGGTTTTGGAATGTCCAACACGCTGATAGCTGCAACGTTTTCCCCTATACGCATGCAAGTTCGGATTGAATGGACAGAATTCAAAACATGTTGCTTCGAAACGTTGTACGCGTGTGGGCAAGGCCATGCGGTGCATAGAGATTATTCGTTTGGAATAGGAGGGCTGTTCATCGGTGGTTCCGGTGGTGTCGATATTTAGTGACTATATACACCTGGTACCTGAACGTTCTGATCGTACTAGCGGAACGGCGATTTCAGATTTTTACGGAGTTGAAGAGGCCGAATAACGACTATCTTGTAACGGCTCTTGGACAAAATGATACTGAAGTTGAGCGAGGTAAAGAAAGGCGGAGATGGCAGGTGCTACGACCGGTCTTTACCGAAACCGGATGCGGCTTGACAGCTTTTTCTCTCGCTTTGAAACTTCATAAGCTCTCGGCGGCACAGCGCCGTATGGTATTATCGATGTGGTTTGTATTCGCGTTCGCCGCAATCGTGTATGGGGCAGGATACTCGCGACAGTGCTGCTATGGGCTGCTCCTTCTCCTCGTGTTCATGCTATCCATCGCAAGGTCTTCCTTCAGGTTGCTCAGTGATTGGATCCATCATTTCGGAGAAATGCGCTACTCCAAGGATTTCGAGCTCAAGAAGCCTCACGTGCGCAAGAAGTGGGACGTGGGGGACCCTAAGAACCTGTATCCCATCGTGCTGGTGCATGGTGTGTTCGGGTGGGGCACCGAGCAGATGTTGGCGCCCTCCTACTGGGCTGGGGCTGAGTCCCTTGACGCGCAAGCTCGAATCCTGTCTCCGTCCATCGGACCGGTTAGCAGTGCTCATGACCGAGCCGTGGAGTTGTTTTACAAGTTGAAGGGTGGGAAAGTCGACTACGGAGACGACCACTCGAAGGAGTGTGGACACGCCAGGTGAGCTGATCCACATGCATCCTTGCAGTCCCGCACGTCTTTCCTTCTCGGGGCAGAGATCTGAGCGTACAAGGTATAGCGACGCACTACGCGACGCGAACCAACTGATACCAGGCATGCACACGCTCGCGTCTGCGTATGCTCATGCCGCTCGGTTTGTTTTGGCATCCTCCGGACTGAATGCAAGGTATCTGCGGTCAGAACGTATGGTGGAGGATGTATGGGCGCCCCACCAAGTACTTACACGGCAGAGCTGATCTGGCACTTCTCTCAGCGCTTGTAACAAAAATGCTTTCGTCCTTAGAACGAGAGAGCCTTATCTTCCGCGAACTCGTAAGCACACGACGCGTCGGTTGTAAACAGCCGCCAGTTCGGTGAGGGGAATATATCGATCGAAAATTCTCGGACAGAGTCCCTCTCTGTTCTACCCCAGAATCTCGCAGACATCTACCTACAACACTCCACTTTCGAGGTCAAGTTGCCACCCCTTGCAAACTTCGGGCACGCCGGTCCTGTCAACTCAAGTCGTTCGGAGGTCAGGAGATACCACACTCACCGCAACCCTAAACTGCTAAATAGCCTACCAGTGGCACCACAACCCTGCACCCTGCGGTTAGCGCACCCATCCTCAAGGTCTGAGCGAGAGCGAGATTCGCCCCAGATCCACCAGAACCCTAAGCCCTACTGTTAACGCACCCATCCTCAGGGTTTGGAGCGAACGACACTTGCCACCAGATTCTCCATAACCCTACACCTGCTGTTGGCCCACCCATTCATAAGGTCTGAGTGAGTGACACTTGCCACCAGATTCACCATAACCCTAAGCCTTGCTGTTGGCGCACCTATACTTAAGGTCTGAGCAAACGACACTTGCCACCAGATTCGGGGAGGAATGCGAGGGCTTACATTCTACATGGAGTGAGGAGCATCCGGTGCACTTTATCGGACACTCCTACGGCGGCAACACCATCCTCATGCTGCACCACCTTCTCGCAGAGAAGTTCTTTCCGGGTCACGACACCAACCCGGCGTGGATTAAGAGCGTGACCACAATTGCGTCACCCGTGAATGGCATCCCCTTCTTCTCCTCGCGGTTTTGGGGGTTCTCTCACCACGGCTTCAAGCGGCTCAGCGTGCTCGGTCTGCTCGGCACTCGCCTCCTGCACCTCATCGCGTTCCTCGACCTCACGGGACCCAAGGCGTTCATAGACCTGCGCTTCGACCACTGGGGGCTGTCGTGGCGCCAACGTGGAGTGCTCGGGGGACTGCAAAGCCTCCTGAGGCATGACTGGGCAGCATTTGACTCGGGCGACTTTTGCATGGACGTGAACGTGGTTTCTACCCAGCGACTCATGCGTGCAGTAGCCATCTCTCCGCACGTCTACTACTACTCCTTCACACAGAAACTAACCGTGGACTTCCTTGGCTTTGTGCTGCCCTCGCCCCGCATGATGCCTGCACTCGTCGTGCACTGCGGCCTCAGCATCCTCTTCGGCTTCCCGGCAAGCCTCGGCGGCCCGGATGAGCATGACCATGCTACCCTGCGAGAGTGGCTTCATTCCGACGGCGTGGTGCCTATTCGAGGGTGAGCTTGACCCGGCATCTTGCTTCGAACCCGATATCTCGCCCTAAGGCCCGTGTGTTGGCCATCATTGCTTTAAACACCTGAAGCTCTGTTGTTGCCGGTCCAGATTGGGGCTGTAAGTTCAATCCCGCGGCGTGGTTTTGGGCACAGGCAGAGATGTCCTGAAGGGCACCCATTTGTCGAGAGTGCAAGCCTCCCCGATTCAGATACGCCTAAAGGCATATGGATCGTCGATGAAATCGAGAGTGACCACCTGGGTAAGTTGCCACCACACAGTAGCTTCACTTATGTGACGAGTCCACGATTGGGCGCGCTGTAGGCATTCGGCGCACATCAGAGCAACAGAAAGCTGATATTGTAGGAACAAGATGAGGGCAATGGTCCAAAAGTGCAGTGCAGAGGCATCGCTCAAATGGTGAGCTATTGGCGGGGAAGTAGTAGTCTAATAATGAGGCAATTTAAAGGGGCTCTACCCAACAACCAGCCAATAAAGGGCCCAGGCGCCAACAACGAACCCTCTTGTCTAGTCGAAGACCATCACGGCATATTGATGGCACACTGATAGAGTTGCGCACGAGACATGGAGGTTCTCGATGTGCCTTCGCGCGCATTCAGTTTTGTGAAGGCCAAAATGAGCATTCAGTCGGGACATTTGGCCTCCCACGAAGTTGGCTTTACGCTGGAAGGCGATCCAAATGTGTGCTTTTGTTTTTCATTGGTGACGGAAAGGTATAGGGTTCCTCTGGAAAGCAGGCATCGCAGGTTTGCCATGGGACCTTGGACAACACCACAAGTTTTATGGCGACCTTTACCAAAATTGCAAGGCCCTCTCTCCAAGCCCTTCATCCCAACATTTGAGAAACAAGTAAGGCGGCTATGCTTGAATCGAAATTGCTACTAAAACCTGACAGGCATGCCGAAGAAAGGAGTTCATTGAATCTATACACCCAATATTTATTTTGATAGGGACAACGTTCATATGGTTTGTATACCGAAATGCGGAGTGTGTATCCCCACTATTCGTGCTAATTGGGACATCACTCGTATGTTTTGGATGAAGAACTGAATTTATACGCCCAGTACCTAGTCCAAGAAAATGGTGAAAAACAGCAGTCTTGGCTGCAGGAGAAAAACTCGATCGCTTGCGAGTAATCCGGGTCTTAGGCCCGGCCAACGTGCACGACTACACTCGATTACTCGCGATTACTCGCGGATCGGGGATCGCGATCGCCAGCAACCGACGATGATATGACACGATGCGAGTCGTATGATGGTGATGCATGTCGCATGGCGCTCACAGCCGACACCACTGACGCGTAAGGCTCACAGCAACCGTGGCGCGCACCGACACAACACAATCCGCTCGATACAATTTCAGTATTTTTTTGGCCATGGAATATTCTGTGTGAAACAAGATGTGTAAATTATTCTTTAAGGAATTTTGGAAAATAATATCATTTATTTCATTGCCCTCGTTTCCGCTAGGTTTCTTCGCGTCAACCGCGCACTCGCTTGCAAGCGAGCGCGTATGTTTAGCGCGTGGTTTTCGTTGAAGTCAAAGAGAATGAGGCAGTGCCCCAAAGGCAAATTGGCTTTGCATTTGTTGAGCATGTTCATCGAATGCTGGGCCATGAAACAATGGTATGCGCGTGGCTTTAGAAGTGGGCGGGGCCGACCCGCCACGCCGTCCGACTTCGTCAACGCCCTGCCTCCCTCCGCTGTCGTCCACACCAAGTTCCCTGAGCACCAGCAGCCCTACCACAAGGATTGCGGGGCAGTAGCCATTGGAAACCCAAATCTGAACCATGCAAGTTCAAGGGCAGGTATACACCGATCGGCGGGTGACTCGTGTGGGGGGCTAGGTATTACCTGCACGTGACCGGTATCGGCTTTTCTGTCAGTTAGGTGCAAATTGTCCAAGTTGAACTTGGCACCAATGGCACGGCTCCACTGACACATTACGTCAACGGTGATATTATGCGCATCCGGTAACGTGCGTTTCGTCATGGTTTTGTTTGAGCATAGCCTGGAGAATATCGTGTATCTCGGCGGGTTGCCTTCGCTCCTCAAAGTACATAAACATGGTCGCGAATGCCACGTGCACCATGGGGCGCAATTTTCCATGTGCCATCCCGCACGAAAGTGGGGAGGGGAAGCAGAGTCGAGTCTGAATTATTCGTCCATCACATCGTCCACCACTGTCATGTCCACAGTCATGAAATCCTGAAGTGCGGTATATGAAGGAAGTGTGGGACCCACCCCTAGATGACCCCATGGGAAAGATGGCCACCCGGCAAGCACGACAACACCCGGCATGCATAGTGCGCGGTATGCGTGCAGATAGTTGAAGAGCGTAATTGACGACTTCAAATCATGCCCACGCGTGTGCGCCACCAGTTATGTTGGCATGGCGGCCGCGAGCTTGTTACACGTCCCGGGCCGAATGCCAACGGCAGTGGCGCCCGCAGGCACCGTGGGGACGCACCTTGCTTTGCAGGAAGCGCTTCTCCGTGGCACCAAGGGTCAACGCCTTTATGCAATTAGTGATTTTGGCGCCCGGACTTTGTTCCATTCGCAATCTGCACCACCACCAAAACCCATATGAGCACTCCTTGAGCTGAGCATGCATCCCTTGTCGTGGAGTCGTGCTGAGCATACCTTGAGTTGAGCATCGCAGGGTGAGAGCTCGAGTATAACAGGAGTCACGTGTCTCAAGGTGAAAGCTTTATTATTTGGGCTTGAGTAAGGGGCCTTGCTTTACCTGGGGAAGAGCCATCATGGTTCGTTTGAATTGTGCACACGAACGACGATCTCCTATCACCACGTTGTCGCCAAACGTGAGGTACCGGTCTGAGTGCCGGTCTGCACCGGAGATGAAGGCTGCGAGTTTCGTCTTGGATGTTTCGCTTTGTGTCACCGCATCACACAAGGTTGCCTGGAAGTAATCGTCCGAGAGTAGCAGGTGATCGTTTGATATATTGGCCGACTCACTCGATCTACCAACGACGGACCACGATGTTGACATCGTGAAATTTCGCATTGCAACCGCGCTTGAGCCTTCCTTGGCGTACACCTCGTTCATGGACTTGGCATGCTGCAGGTAGACCGGCGTAGCGTTGTGGTCAACTTCCTCGTCACTTCGTTGCCCGAGTGCGTTGCGCGATGACTCGCTTGACCTGAAATTCCTGAAGCTTCAGGCCGCGCCACCATTTAGCATCTTTATTTGGTGGCCACCTTCTCATCCTCCAAGCATGTGAAGAAGAGCTTCGTCGTGGGAGACCCGTTGGCCTTGAATCTGGCAGAGGCTCCATTCATGATGACCTGCATGTAGACTATCACGGTTTCTTTACCAAGAAGCTTCCCGGCGTGTTTCGGTTGGACCCCGCGGTTCAATGAGGTTTTGCTCAACGAGCTAGGTAGAATTCATGGAGACAGTGGCTTTCGCCCTCCCCCAACGACCATATCGCAAAAATGAGACACGCGGGTGTCTCATTATATTCTCATTTTTTGAAAAGTTATGATAACGAGGTTTTTTTATATGACTAAATAGCATTTGGAGAGTAGATAATGACACGTTATTTCAAAATTTGAAATTTTAGGGTATAGCTCGAAATTTTGGGTTTCCGGGCGATTTTTCGCCCCGTTTCGGGCGGTGCTCAGGTGTCAATCGGCGGAAGTTATGATAACGAGGTTTTTTTTATATGACTAGATAGCATTTGGAGAGTAGATAATGACACGTTATTTCAAAATTTGAAATTTTAGGGTATAGCCCGAAATTTGGGGTTTCCAGGCGATTTTTCGCCCAGTTTCGGGCGGTGCTCAGGTGTCAATCGGCGGAAGTTATGATAATAAGGTTTTTTTTTATATGACTAAATAGCATTTGGAGAGTAGATAATGACACGTTATTCAAAAATTTGAAATTTTAGGTTATAGCCCGAAATTTGGGGTTTCCAGGCGATTTGTCACCGAGATTCGGGTGGTGCTCAAGTGCCATTTGTTGAAAGTGGTGATAATGACGATGTTTTCAGCTTGGATACGTCAAAGTCATTCCAATCAAACTGAGTCTGAAGAAACTTTTGTTCATATCTTACATACACCCCGAGAATGGGAGGCTTTAATGTTAAACGCGGTGGCACCCACCTTAAATCTAGGGGGTGCACGAGACTGTAACTGTGTGATTACTATTGATGTGCGCCCCCCTTGGAGTCTTTATATGTCACCCTTCGATCTGAGGTGCCAAGGCAGCACACTTGTTTCCGAGACTGATAATAAAACACCCAAGTTATTTTATTATCTCATCTTAGACTGTGACCACACTCAGGGTTTGCACCTGCCTGCTTCTTGAGTTTCTGTGAAGATAATATATACCCACCCTTTGTCTATATATTACTGTTCCCATCAGATTATAGGGCCGTATCACTGGCAAGTGCTCGCCTACACGCTCGCTTTCTTTGATCCCGCACCGTGTGCGGTTTGCGCGCCCCTTGGCTCCGTGATTTGGCAGAGCATCCTTGTCCTTTACGCCTACTTATTTTTCACCCCGCGTGCCCTTATACTACCGGGAAATTCTTCGAGGACCCCGTCCTCGACCTATACGCCTGCTACCGCGTCCGGCCACTCCAACATTCCGCATTATACGTGATTCATTCCCAACATGTCCGCCGATCGTATTTCCCTTGCCATCCGTTTGCGGGCTGCAAGGACCCACGGCGGGACCTCCCCTGGCACTAGTCCCGCCTCCAGCCCTTCCGGGCGGGATGCATCTAGCGACCCGGTGGTGCCCATGGCAGCGCTCCTCGCCCGCCCCACGCCGGTTTCGCGCTCGCCTACTTCCGTCGAGTCCCGCAACGACGAATCTTTGTGGACGTCTACACCTGTCCGAGCTTCCCGACGCCCGGAATTCACCGAGAAGCTCGACTACGCCTTCGCCCACGGTGAAGAGTTGGCCAAGCTTCTACGGTGTCATGGCTTCAAGTCCAACGTGGGCCTCTCTCTGGATGGGCCTGACGCCGAAGCTGACTTCGACGTCCTTCTGTCTGGCCAACAATGCGGCCTGAAAGGCGCGCTCCGCTCTGAAAGGCGCGTACGCCCTGAAATGTGCGTATCGCTTGAAATGCGCGTTTGCCTGAAATGCGCATATCGATGAAACGCGTGTACCGCCTGAAACGCACACACCACCTAAAATGCGCGTTTGCCTGTAACGCGTGTATCGCCTGAAATGCTCGTTTCGCTGCAAAGTTCGCACCTCGCCCGAAATGCTCGTTTCGCTGCAAAGTTCGCACCTCGCCTGAAATGCTCGTTTCGGCGCAAAGTTCGCACCTCGCCGAAATGCTCGTTTCAAAAGTTCGCAAATGCTCGTTTCGCTGCAAAGTTCGCACCTCGCCTGACATGCTCGTTTCGCTGCAAGGTTCGCACTTCGTCTGAATGGCGCGCATCGCCTGAAAGGCACACACCGTCTGAAGGCGCGTTTCGCCCGGATGGCGCGCATCACCAGGGTGGCGCGCATCACCAGGGTGGCGCGTGTCGCCTGAAAAGCATGTTTGCCTGAAAGGAGCGCTTCGCACGAAATGTGCGCGTCGCCCGCTTTGTTGCTCGATTTGTTGCAATGCGCCTGTTGCCTGAAACACGTGTATCACCCGAGACGTGCGCACCGCTTGTTCCGCCCGACATCACCTGAAGTTCACACCTCGCCGGAAGCGCTCGTTTCACTGCAACGCGCCCCTTGCCTGAAACACGTGCATCGCCCGAGACGCGCGCACCGCCTGTTTCGCGCAACGCCACCCGAAGTTCACAGTTCGCTTGGAACGAGCGTATCGACGACACGCATGCCTCACTGGAATGGCGAGCATCGCCTGAATGTCGCACAACGCCAGGCCAGCGCGCATCACCTGAAAGGCGCAGTTCACGCAGTCCGAGTTGCATTTATCGCCCGAAGCTTGCACAACGCTTATTACAGCGTGCGTATCAGTAGGGCGCATGTGTCACCGGAAGTGCTCGTGTCACCCGAAGCGCACACGACGCCAGGAATTCGCATAGCGCCTGAAACGCGTACGTCATCGGAAATGCGTAATTTGCCTGAAAGGCGCGCTCCGCCCGAAATGTGCATATCTCCGAGTGCTCGTTTCGCTGCAATGCGCATCTGCCGGAAACACCTGGGTCGCCCGAAATGCGCGTTCCACCTTGCGCCCGGAAAGGACGCGTTCGCCTGAAATGCGCGTATCGCCTGAAACGCGCGTATCGACTGAAACGCTTGATTCGCCTGGAGCGCACACACCACCTGAAACGCGCGCTTACCTGTAACACGTGCATCGCCTGAGATGCACATTTCGCCCGAAATGCGCGTATCGTATCGCCTGAAGTGAGCGTATCGATTACACGCATGCATCGCCTAACTGGCACGCATCACCTGAAATGTTGTGCTCGTGTCGCTGCAATGCCCGCTCGCCTTGAAAGAAATGGCCCGCCTGCCTGACTGACGTGCTCCATCTGGACAGCGCGTTTCACCAGCATCATCATCAGCGCATCCCTATTCAGTCATCATCAGTCATATCAGTCATCATCGGTCATCATCAGTCACAGCAGTCATGACCAGCATCATCATCAGCGCATCACTATTCAGTCAGCGCCAGCATCATCATCGGCGCATCACTTTCCAGTCATCATCATCATCAGTCATATCAGTCATCATCAGCCATCATTAGTCATCACCAGTCATAACAGTCGTCATCAGCGCAGCACTTTTCAGCACTTTGCCCCACGGACAATGGAGCACCCCTTCCTGAAAATTTCAGGATCAGGCTGCGCAGGGCACATATCTTATGGGGATTGGCCGGCCCGGGGCCGAGAGCAGCGCCCAAAAAGAGCTCCGGGCCGAAAGCGGGCCGGTCGATTTTTCATCCTTAAGTATGGAAAACATTTGAAAATTAGCAAAAACACGTGTTTTTCTTGATTCCGGGCCGAGAGTCATTCTAGGAAGATATGTGCCCTGAGGCTGCGTGACAGTGGTCAGAACAGATTTCCATGTGACAGTGGAGCAACCACTCCTGAAAATTTCAGGATTAGACCGCGTGACAGTGGTCAGAACAGATTGCCGCGTGACAGTGGTCATCAGAACAGATTTCCACGTGATACCGTGACGCCGAACGTCGTGTATGTGTTACGCCGCATTTTAATAATATACAGTATGCCCTGTTGCCATCAGACCCAAATTTCACAATAACGTGACAGTGGAGCAACCACTCCTGAATTTTTCAGGATTAGACCGCGTGACAGTGGTCAGAACAGATAGCCGCGTGACAGTGGTCAGAACAGATCTCCACGTGATATAGTGGAGCAACCACTCCCGAAAATGTCGGGATTAGACCGCGTGACAGTGGTCGAGCGGATAGCCGCGTGACGGTGGTCAGAACATATCTCCACGTGACAGTGGAGCAACCACTCCTGAAAATTTCAGGATGCCGCGTGACAGTGGTCAGAACAGATAGCCTTTGACAGTGGTCAGAGAATATAGCACTATTCAGTGGCATGCCCCACAAACAATGGAGCCCCCCCCCCTCACAAATTTCGCACTAACTAACCGGGCGTGGTTGTCGCACGCAAGCTCCAACCCTCCAGCCAATCGCAAAACCACAACCATGAGCAACAAGCGGACGTTGCCGACCCTCACCAAAGCCAACATAGCCAACGACGAGACCAACGCGCCCGAGCCACAGACGCTCAGGCCACCGACTACGAGTTGCACGAGACCGACGCGCCCATAGCCACAGACGCTCAGCACGCCTGCAGCCACAGACGCTCAGGTGCATGCAATACAGCAGCCCAACAGTACAACAATTCCCTTCACCACCATGCATCCACAACTCTCCCAGTGGCTATTATCCCGAGGTCCTTGTGACAGGACCTAGAACGCTCTAGGTCCTCTCACAAGGACCTGGATGCCATATTAATAGCCACCAGCGGCCAACAACCCCCAAAACAGAAAAAACCCATGTCAGTCTCACGTCTTCCTCACAGATTCCTCA
>LGRX02007802.1:0-15477 GCA_001247695.2 Cymbomonas tetramitiformis
CGTATATATACTGCCGTCGGCTGATGACGATTGCACACGCGTTTGTATAATACCGTCGGCTGATGATTCGACTTGGTCAATATCTGCAGTGGTATCATGACCAAGATGTGATGACGATATATGCCCGACAGGCGTATTGCTAATATCACATATAGGTAGATCGTGTGATGATAGTTTGGCACATTCAGATAATGCCAATAATTCGGTGCATGTCGGTGATAGTGGTGATGATTCGACTTGGTCAATATCCGCAGTGGAATCATGACCAAGATGTGATGACGATATATGCCCGACAGCCGTATTGCTAATATCACATATAAGTAGATCGTGTGATGATAGTTTATTGGCACATTCAGATAATGCCAATAATTCGGTGCATGTCGGTGATAGCGGTGATGATTCGACTTGGTCAATATCCGCAGTGGAATCATGATCAAGGTGTGATGACGATATATGCCCGACAGCCGGCGACACTCCATCACGACACATTATATATGAATGCGGTGGCGGCTCTGGAGGTGGCGAATCACCATGATCATCACTGATCCGCACTTTCCCCCCCCCTTGAAGGTGATGGAGGCACGGCGCGCAAGTGACGTCCTCATCATCATCATCATCATTATCATCATCATCATCATCATCATCAGTTGCTGTTGCTAACGTGCCGTACGACAATGAGCACGCGGAATGCTGCATTCCTCCAGCAACGTTAGCATCGGCAGCAATCTCAGCATCGCAACTCCAGAAGTCATCCTCCTCCTCTGGGTCCGGCGACTCCTCAACCGCATCCACCGCAGCCCAGAAGGCATCGTCATCCATAGCCAACGACTCGGATGGAGTTACTCTTCTAGGCGACGCCGCGATATCCGGAGCGGAAATACGTGCTGTTGCTGGATCATCGGGCGAAGACACACACTGAGTCGATGACATTTCAGAGTTGCCATCACGTATCGGCAGCGTCTGCTGCTGTCGTAACCGCTGGTGACGTCGTATGGCGATCCGATGCTGGCGACGATGCTTGGCGTTCAACCACCGCGTGTACCCAGCCAACTCCTCCGTCTGCTGCCGATGCAGTCGTTGACACCGTCGCTTGGCGATAAGTTGTTGGCGCCGATGCTTGGCGGCCAAACACCGCGTGTACGCAGCCAACTCCTCCGTTTGCTGCCGATGCAGTCGTTGACACCGTCGCTTGGCGATAAGTTGTTGGCGCCGATACTTAGCGGCCAGCCACCGCGAGTACTCAGCATGCGGAATCCGTACGTCCACGCGTACATGACGCCACAACAATGTATTATACGACATCTCAAGCCGACAAGAGCCAACGCCCAGCGGACATGACGACATGTGATGGAGCTGAAGCACGGGCAACAGAGGCGAATAGAAGTCGTACAATCCAATACACGCACAATCATGCGACAAAACTCGTTCCAAGGTGCACAAGTCATGCGGCTGCAGCATACACGGTTGCATAGGGTGCTGCGCGTACGCGCACCAATTTACGTACTGAGCATGGGTCGCCAGTCGACGGTCGATCATGCCGTGCAATACATGCGCCTCCAGTCGTGCAACAGCACTCGAATACTCTCCCACAGGGGACGCTAATAAAATCGAGAATGGCACGCAGTTCATCGATTATACCGATTGACGACGTGTAGATATTCGTTCGCAATATGATAATTAACAGATACGTAGTGTTCTTATGAGAACAAGTCGTGCTTTGGTTGAGGCACGATTTCGTTTCAGGGCAAAATTCCAATCGCGCGAAGAATCCTGCGGAAAGGTCGCTCAGAGAAGGAAAGTTGGCCCAGCGGCAAACTGCACAGTCGTAATTATGCGGCACAGGTCGGTACGATATGCAGATATAGTGTGTTCTCATAGGAACAGGTCGTGCTTTGGTTGAGGCACGACACCTTCGCCCAAGGGCGGAAGATTCAGGCTAAAATTGTGTTTGTACAACGCGTTGTGGAACGCAGATACTAACGGAAGTCGTGAACCACGACCACGCTGATACCAGTTGTTCGGTTGTGAGGACTGAACCAGTCTCACAAGGGTGCAAGTAACACTTACAGGGAATATGGTACTAGGACCATAGGTTGATATCGGAATGCTTTGTATACTGTCGGATATTTCTTATACTTAGATGAACTTTCACTGTTTGAAGTTACAAGACACCAGAGGTCAGTGCCAATGTGTAACTAATTCAAAAAACTGACATGAGAGCTTGTTCAACTCTTTAAGTAGTAACATGTCGACTCGAATTCCCTCAGATCTCATCCGAATTCGACAGTCACATGCTCAGTCACTTCATGTTCACATATCCTCTGACAGGTCTTGTCATTTGGCCCTTGGGCTGTAGCTGCCAGTCATACAGTGATCTCTGCTCTGAATTACTGAATAGTCATAGATCTGATGATGTGGCAAGATCTGGGACTCTCCTGGTTTCCCTCCAGATCTGTGTGGCTGTTTGAATATAAAATGGTTTCCCCCCATTTCTGGAATGGTTTCCCACCAATTCTCTCAACCTGATCTGCTGTGGTTGCAGATGTTCAAAAAGTCACAAGCTGTCAGTCACCCTTGTCATACCTCGCGGTCATGCTGGTGACTGTCATTGGTGCTGTCACTCGTCATTCTGACACGACTGTCTCTCGTACTGACTCGCGATACACCCTAGTACATACTTACTCCGCAACTGCATTACCGTCGCCCGCCACCTTACGATTTGCGCCTCGCCTTTTCCCCAACCCCCCTCCTATAGGAATTTATTCTGATGACTACATCCTCAGTTGGAACACCTGCCATGGGCGCTAGAATGCGCCTGGATTCAATTTTTGCTAGGAACGTGGGTGCTCGCTATAAGAGCACCCCGCAGTCAGCGAAGGTCGTGCTCGCTGCTGCTGACTGACCTCGATCCCGGCCTGGCTCACCTTTTTCGGGCTTCTGGTCTAGCGGTACAGTTTCTGTTTCCCCATCACGTGTATACGAAGGCCAAGTGTAGGTTGCGCTCCCGTCTTTGATCTCAGGATTGACGATATCCAAGAGTTCATTGGTTGGATCGATATATCATGAAATATCATGATATATCAGGAATCTTTCAAACAATGCGCGCCCTGTACAGCGGTGCACAATTATCGATATGTACCACGCACGCGACATATCGATTAATCGATTGCAAAAACGTGTTTGAACTAATCGATTGATATTGATAAGTCATTCGAGCTTATCGATTGAGAATGATATTTTTGATAAGTCGTTTGAACGTATCGATCGATAACGATAAGTCTGATTAATCGATTAATCGGACTTATCGTGTTATCGATACCGGGCCTTGATTCACATTAGGGTTTGGTATATTTGTCACGGGTTTCAATCAGTAAAACCTACTAGAATGTCCTAGTGGCACAGTGCCGACGGACCCCCCTGCTGGTGGGGTAAGCTGACTGACTGACTGAGTGACTGACTGCCTGACTGACTGCCGCAGACCCAGAGAGTACCCAAACAGTAGTGCCGAGGTACACAGGGCCAGGCTACAGATAACCAGAACAGCAGTCCAGACTGGCGAGGAGCGGCGAGAGGCACGGGGCTCACCCGCCGGAGGCTGGGTTGTTGAAGGCTGGGGCCCGCCCGCTGGTGACTGCCGGTTGACAAGGCGTCGCCAGGTGTGCACGGGAGTCCTGGCACCAACGGCAGGAAGACAAGCCGAGATAGCCAGACCCCAGGTGATAGCATGCCAAAGCACCAGAGCCCGCGGGTGCACCTCCAGCACAGCACCGGAGGCACCACCAGACTGCACCGCATCTGCCGTGCCAGAGAATGCAATAATGCACAGGAGACTCATGTACATGAAGTGACCCGCCCCATAGGGCCTGCGGCCCGGGCCACCCGGACCCCTGGGCCGGGATGGCGGTGCCGTGCTCACCAGCTGTACAGCCCCAGGGAATTCGGTGTTGGTCGTTGTGATCTGCACGTCGGCTGTCTGCACCGCTGGCTGCTGTGGCTCAACACTGAAGTGCTGCAGAGACATGGCAGGGTCCGAAGGCTGGTGCACGGCAACGTGGAGCTGAGCAGGTGTCATCTCACCGTCGGGGCAGTCCCCATCGTCAGGGCCCTGGTACGAGTTGAAGCGGTTGACAGCGTCGTAGTATTGCTCCTCCGAGCGGCCACATGAGTCCCAGATAGCCCACTCCGACTCAGTCCACGGCTCCTCACTGTCAACGGCAGAGTGCGGCACAACGGCAGCCGCTTGGGCCGCGGGGAGGTCAAGCGGTGCCTCCCCGAGCTCCAATGAGTAAGAATACAAGCATGACTCGTAAACCTCCTCCTCCGGATCGAGGAAAGCCTCATCCAGCTCTGACAGGATGTCCGCAATCGGCGTGCCCTCGGGGTGGAACCCCGCCACATGCGCACTCTGCACCCCTCCAGGGCAATCACGGCGGAAGTGAGGGCCGCCGCAGTCCCAACACTGGACCGCGTGGCGGCCCTGTGCATCTCGGGTTACCCTCAAGGCAGTCGGTGAACCACCGGATGCAGGCTGCCGCTGCCCCTGAGTCCGCGGTGGAGGGGCATGAGGGGAAGGGTGAGAGCCCTTCCTGTGCCCCTTCATGTTCTGCTGTCGATTCTTCCCGCCGCGGCCCGGTCTGGCGCGGGGAGCTGTACCCCTGTCGCCCCCAGACCGGTGAGCACCCTGCCCGGACGTCTGCGGCTGAGCATCCCGAGTCTGTGGCGGGTGTCTGGGCTCGTCACGCCTGCGGCCACCAACAATGCGAGTCTGCGGGATGCCCGCACGGGCCATAAGGGCGGCAGAAGGGGACTCCCCAGAGAGGAGTGAGGCCGCCAACGCGGAGACCCCATCCTTTTTCTTCTTCTCTTTAAGCAGCTTCTTCTCCTCTGTCCGCTGCTGGTGAAAGGCCTTCACGGCCAACGTGTACTGCTGAATGCCGAGAGCCCGCTTCTCCCTGCCCTCGGCCGTCTTTGAACTCCACTCCTGCAGAAGATCCTTATAATATACAGGGCACATGCGAAGGGTGAGGAGGGCCAAGGCGAACCCCACACCCCACACATCGTCAGGATCTATACCAGGTCTGAGCTCGGACCGGACAGCGGTGTGGTGCTGCATGAAACCCTTAATATAGGGCTCGGGGTCTACATCTTCCTGCAGCTCGATCGCCGGCGCGGTCTCGAACAAGTAACCATGGGACACCCACGGCCTGCGTCGCCTGGCCACGGCCCGGCAGATCACGAGCCATGCACGGCGTCCATCATCCGGAGACACCGTAGCTGACTCCTCAACGAGCCGAAGGCATGACCCTCGCACCAATGACGTAAGGATGCGGTAAAGTATACGAGTGGCCTCAGGGAGAACACAGGCAGTGAGGTCGGTCGGATGAAATACCGTGGCGAACTGAAGATTGAAGTCAGTCAGCTGGGTTTTTACCGCTTGAGTGAAGCGGTCCAAGGCGACCTCACGAGGCACTTGGCCCTTGATTTTGTCGATGTCGAATACCCACTCCGAGGCTTTGATGTGGGTGGGCCGGCACTGGTCACGAACTTGCTGAATGATACTAGCGCGGTGACCAGGCTCGCGGAGAATAGTCTGGCAATCCTTAAGAAACTCCCCGATAACCACAGCACCGCCAGTCTCATCACCCGCAAGTGGGCGATTCTTCACAGGTGTACGAGGCACAGGCTCCTCAGGGCCGTCGCTGAAGGGAAGTGCCCTCCGCGTGTCGATCCCAGCCGGGACCGGCGTGGTAAATCCATCCGAAGAATCCACGGTAGTCATGGCAGCCGTAAGCGAAGCACCGGCGCGATGAAACCCTAACGATAAGGGCGAGCCCCCTTCAAGGAAGGGGCCAAATCTGAAATAAATTCAAAATCTGCTCCGATGCCCACGAAACTCGGTAACACGGCCGGGATTGGCGAAGTAAAAATACCCTCCAAAGGAAAATGTCTGAGCCCAACCGGTCCGTAAGTTATAAGCGTCTAAAAACGGCCAAGTCGCCCGCAAGATCACAAAATCCGCTCAATGTACACAAACAAGCGGCAAGCGTGGCGAATTAAGGTAAAATGACACGGGTAAAGACGCATAGAGTAGTGAGGAAAAATGCGGAGCGGCGGGGGTGGGCGGAAATATAAAGTAGGAGTGATGCAAGGTCGAGGTCTCCGCGCTTGTCGATGTCCGAGGTCATGGTCCTTTTAACGTGTCGCGATCCACTCGGTACCAAGCTCTGCGCGATGCTGCATACAATCGGGGGCCCCAGCGCTCTCTGACCCATCTTCTCCGTACTTCCCTCCGCCACTCGTCGCGCTTACCTCTCCATCCACGCAGTCAGTTGTGCCGCGAACGCGGCACCCCGCAACATTGTGCCGCGAAAACACGGCACCCCGCAACATTCTACCTACTCAGCCACGCTCGCCCCTCTACAGCTTTAGCCAGCCATTTAGTGGCTTTGAATCAAAACCACTTTAGGCAAGTGGTGGGCCTATAGCCTACTAGAATGTCCTAGTGACACAGTGAAAACGCTGAACGCCGTAGGGTTTGAGCGAGGCAATCGGGTATATCAAAAGATGGAAATGAATATACGACTCTCAGGCTATCTAAGCTCTGAGGCCGTCACTAGGCAATCATATCGTGTGTCACAGTCTAAGCTACCGAAGTCGAACTACTGAGTACAGGTAGGAAGTCACTGTACTGTCACTGTCACTGTCACTGTCATACGTCATACGTGGTACTGAACTACTGAATCTCAGCAAAACCCAATGTACCAAATATTGACCATACATATATCTTCACATACCAACATGAAAAATGCCAATTTCCATTTCATGTATTTAGGTGAGATATATTACAGAGGTGTAACTGATGTATACATTATAGTATACACCGAAGCTCATACACACTGAGACTTCGTAAGTCAAAAAGTGGTGAAAATAGGTTAAAATCTCACACGTAAGATTTCAAAATGAAAATTCGGGTCCGATTTTTTTCGCTGATCCAATTTTTCACCTATCAATGATATATGCAAAAATTTGTGAGCACTTGTAACACCCTGTAACACCCTAAAATCACGTGTAAAAACTTGGGGGTGTAACGTACATCTCAAGTATCACGTGGTAAGCAGTGACATGTTGAATGCAGTTTTGCTTTATTCCTTTGGGAAACATTCATACTGCTCAAATTTGATATAATTAGGTGTTACTGATGACATATAACACCCTAAGGTCACTACATGTGATAAGGGTCATGGTAACCCGTAACACCCTAAAATGCCACCGATTACTAGTGAACCACACTATATTTGGCATTTTGGTCATGCAGAAATCAGCAAATTCGTGACCAATATTTCGGGCAACAACCCAATAACTGTAGGGCAACAACCCAATAACTGTACAGCTGCTTCCTATAAGGATTGCATGCTGCTTAATGAGGTAATAGGCACTTGACAACTGCCTGTGGAATTCACACTTCCTTGAGGGGGGAAAAAGGTGGAACCATGTATATACTTCACCTCATTATATCAATGTACAAAAATAATACATGCACAATATATATATACTACAGTAAAGCTTACAACTTTGCAATGGGCCATGATCATGGCATGTACATCGCGATGTCGATGACCGCTCAGAACCGCCGAACATGACAGAATCGTGATTTGCAATTCAGCGATTCGGAGCGGTCAGACGCGAACTCACATTTCCTCGTGCAGTTGAGACGTTGAGACCGTCGAGTGTTGAGACATATCGCAACATTCATTTTGGTTTTCCGTCGCTGAGCGGAAAGGGCAGGCAGCCCTTATTTGACTTATATGAACTATCTGCGTGATATTGAGAACGCATATGGTTCGCATGCCATTCCCTCGCTGGACTGTTACACTCACGTCATTTTTTCTGCTTTCATTTTGCTCTCATAAAGGTTCAATAAAGGCAAGATTTAAACATAACAAAGGCGTAACGAAGGCGTAACGAAGGCATAATAAAGGCGTATCGAATGCGTAACGAATGCGTAACGAAGGCTAAACGAAGGTTAATAATTAGGGTTTAAGGAAGTTGGCAACCAACTTTAAAACATACATAAAGGCCTGACGAAGGTGATTTAAAGGTAGCCTTCGTAAAGCCTTCGTTGTGCCTTCGTTTGTATATTTGAATGCGTAACGAAGGCGTAACGAAGGTTAATATTTAGGGTTTAAGGAACTTGGCAACCAACTTTAAAACATACATAAAGGCCTGACGAAGGTGATTTAAAGGTAGCCTTCATTGTACCTTCGTTGTACCTTGGTTTGTATACTTAAATGCGTAACGAAGGTTAATATTTAGGGTTTAAGGAAGTTGGCAACCAACTTTAAAACCTATATAAAGGCCTGACGAAGGTGATTTAAAGGTAGCCTTCATTGTACCTTCGTTTATATACTTAAATGACGAAGTTATAATAAAGGCTCTAGGAAGGCTTAATAACAGCACAACGAAGGTACATAATTAGAGTTGGCAAATTACATACACATAGTAATTACATATTGTACAGATTTCATCTGTCATAACCTGAGGTCATTGCTAATGCAACGTGGGATCAGGCACATTCTTAACTCCGCTCCGTTTTCCAGCACAGCACATCTACCAAGCACACGTTCACAGGCAATGGCCACCAATTTTGGTACTTGTGGGTAAGTGCAAATTGCAATTACATCATGCCATTCCTTCATTGCAAGGTCCAACTGCCACAGTAGGACGTATCCACGAGTAAATGAATGATCTTGTCGTTTTCTGACTTGCACCATCATGGCTACTTGTCCATAAGTCACTAGGTCGCGGCAAACGACATAGGAAGATTGCTTCACTTGTAGCAACTTGTTGGAAGAAGCCACGATTTCATTTTTAGGACCAATTGCTAAGCGTTGATAGACCTTGAACTCGCAGTCGTCCACATCTACGTTGTTGGGTAGAATTTGATCTATGGCGATTTTCCCAACTATGTCCATTTCTTCTTGAAAATCACTCAACGGCACAAGGTATTGTAAAGCGCGTAGTGAACTTTCGGGCATGCCCTCGTCCTTCATGTATTGCAAGTTGCCTGCATCAATCCGGACTAAAAGTGAGAGCGTACACGGAAAGAGGGCACAGGCTGAAGAAAGGTAGCATGAAGGCTGAACATAAGGCGCTACTGCCTTCGATAGGAAGACGAAATGAAGGCTTGAACGAGGGCTGAAGGAAGGATAAATGAAGGCTAAACAAAGGCACTGCCTGGTTAGGTTAATAAAGACACTGCCTACACCAGAAAGGCTAAACGAAGGCTGAAAGAAGGCTGAATAAAGGAACGGGCTGTAGAAGGAAGGCGAAATTAAGGCTGAACAAAGACACTGCCTAAACAAAAGGCACTGTATGCAAAGGTAGGCTGGACAAAAGCAGCATTCAAGCTGAAAGAAGGCACTGCATGCAAAAGGATTGCAGAATGAAGGTTGAACGAGAGCACTGCATATAGAAGAAAGGCACAGTAAAGGCTGAACAAAGGCATACCTGCAGGGAGTGCTACGCCATGTTCTTTACATAGGTGCTCCATTGCACAGATTCCGTGAACAACCGCCTCATTCCGTTCTTGTAGTTTCTCGGGCTCTTCACTCACACGACACACAACACCATGCTTAAGGGTGCCAATCTTACGTTCCAAATACAAATCACGCCGCCTTGCGACTGGTCCTGCCTTCTTCTCTGATTGGAAAAGATGGCATACAACATAGTGCAGATTTGAGGTAAGTTCCGAGAAATGGCGGTTTTCTTCCAAGAACTCTCCAAGCTTCCTAGCTGAATCTTGGGCTCGTTGGCTACTATCCTTGAATGATACGCCAGGATGGCATAAGAACCACCCATGCATCACCATATTGTACAAACAGTGGATGCAGTCCTTCATGTACTGTGCCTCCACATAGTCCTGTAGCAATTCAAAAAAGCCAACCACACATGGATCTAAGGCTGCCTGCAGATAGAAGGAAGCCTGTTGCAGGAATGCTGCTGAACAAGGGGGAAGGGGGGCTAAACAAAGGCAAAGGAAGCCTTGCCTGGACCGGAAAGGGAAGTGGAAGGCAATATGAGGGCTGAACGAAGGCAATATAAAGGCTAAACGAAGACACGAAGGATGAAGGAAGGCACTGCCTGGACCGGGAAGGCTAAACGAAGGCACTATCTAGGCTGAACAAAGGCAATATGAAGGCTGAACGAAGACATAATGAAGGATGAAGGAAGGCACTGCCTGGACCGGGAAGGCTAAACGAAGGCAATATGAAGGCCGAACAAAGACTTAACCCCTATAAAACAGCGGAAACTATTTTGACGTTTCATCATAGCGTTTACGTTTTTGCCCGCCATATTTGCTACACCCATCGACAGCTAGCGAGCTTTGCATGTGCTTCGATCAACGTGAAGACCAAAACCTCGAGCTACTATCATACCGAATGCGGTAAATACTGCTCGAGATATCAAAGGTGAAACATGTCGAACCGTATGAACGGCTTTGGGTCATTATTGACCCAGACCGCTGTTTAGGGGTTAATGAGGGATGAAGGAAGGCACTACTGCCTGGACCGGGAAGGCTGAACAAAGGTAATATGAAGGTTGAACGAAGACACAATGAGGGATGAAGGAAGGCACTGCCTGGACCGGGAAGGTTGAACGAAGGCACTATGAAGGTTGAACGAAGACTAAATGAAGGCTGAACGAAGACACTATGAAGGATGAAGGAAGGCACTGCCTGGAACGGGAAGGCTGAACAAAGGCAATATGAAGGCCGAACGAAGACACAATGAGGGATGAAGGAGACACTGCATGGACCGGGAAGGCTGAACGAAGGCACTATGAAGGTTGAACGAAGACTAAATGAAGGCTTAACGAAGGCACTATGAAGGTTGAACGAAGACTAAATGAAGGCTGAACGAAGACACAATGAAGGATGAAGGAAGGCACTGCCTGGACCGGGAAGGCCGAACAAAGGCAATATGAAGACTGAACGAATGCATCATGAAGGCTGAAGGAAGGCACTGTCTAGAGCAGGAAAGATAAACAACGGTAGAAGGAAGGCAGTGCCTGTAAAAGAAAGTGAACGAAGGCTATATACAGGCTGAACCCGGAACCCAGAACAGGAAGGCAGTATGAAGGCACTGCATGCAATAAAGGCAAGACGAACGAAGGTCGCAACATACCTGGAGCCCAATTAATGGCAGATAAACGCAAAAGAACCATGCGGTGTCGTCGTATGTCCAAAAGCTTCGATTGGCAGACACTCGTTTTGGAGGCCGAGATACATCGTGCACCGTTATGATTCCCTCCACCTTGTCGTCCAGCTCCGCTCGCTTGTTACTTGGGACTACATACTCTGGACAATCCCTAGTGTACTTTTGAAACAAGACAGCAAGCAGGCTGTCGCAAGGACCGTGAAGAAGGCAATGTGCCAAAGGCAAGTTGACACAATTAATTGCATCGAACCAAGGCGCCACTTGCAGCAGTGGACTGGCACGGTAGAAGTGACGGTCTCCATTCGGAATGGTGTCATCGTTTGCAAGTTGGCGAAGCTCCGCATTTGTCCAACACTTAGCATCCAAGGCTTTGAGATCCGGGAGACTGACACCACGGTAGATGTAGTGTTCCTCTGCTGCGACCTTGACTTCATCCCGCCTGTTTGCTGCAACGAGACGTTTATTTCTGTCGTTCCACCAGGCTTTCTGTTCCTGCAAAACAAAGGCACAACGAAGGCTGAGCGAAGGCACTGCCTGCGGAAGGAAGGCGTAATGAAGGCTGAACAAAGTGTTTATTTGCATGTTGAACGAAGGCACAATGACGGCTAAACGAAGGCACAATTAAGGCTGAAGGAAGGCTTTGCCGGTGCTAGAAAGGCTGAATGAGGCCACAATAAAGGCTGAAGGAAGGCTTTGCCTGTAAAAGAAAGGCATAATGTAGGCTGAACGAAGCCACATAAAGGCTAAACAAAGGCTTTGCCTGCTGAAGGAAGGCAAAATGAAAGCTAAACGAAGGCTTGCACAAGGAAAACTCATTGAAGGCCGAAGGAAGCCACAATGGAGGATGAACGAAGGCACTGCCTATAAAAGAAGGCATTATGAAAGCTGTACGAAGTCTTTGCCCGTCGAACGAAGCCACAAAGAAGGCTGAACGAAGGCACAACAAAGGCTATAGTAAGGCAAAATGAAGACACCGCCTGTGAAAGGAATGCACAATGAAGGCTGGATAAAGTCTTTGCCTATGGAAGGAAGGCACAATGAAGATTGGACGAAGGCTTTGCCTCTGGAAGGAAGGCACAATGAAGGCTGAAAGAAGCCACAACACAGGCTAAACGAAGGCTTTAACTGTAAAAGGAAGGCACAATGAAGGCTGAACGAAGGCTTTGCCTGTAAAAGAAAGGCACAATGAAGGCTGAACGAAGGCTTTGCCTGTAGAAGAAAGGCACAATGAAGGCTGAACGAAGCCACAACACAGGCTAAACGAAGGCTTTGACTGTAGAAGGAAGCCACAATGAAGGCTGAAGGAAGGCACAATGAAGGTTGAACGAAGTCTTTGCCTGTCGAAGGATGGCTCAATGAAGAGTAAACGAAGATGCAATGAAGGCTAAAGCAAGGCATAATGAAGGCCGGACGAAGGCACTGTCTGTTAAAGGAATGCACAATGAAGGCTGAACGAAGGCTTTGCCTGTAGAAGAAAGGCACAATGAAGGCTGAACGAAGGCTTTGCCTGTAGAAGAAAGGCACAATGAAGGCTGAACGAAGCCACAACACAGGCTAAACGAAGGCTTTGCCTGTAAAAGGAAGCCACAATGAAGGCTGAAGGAAGGCACAATGAAGGTTGAACGAAGTCTTCGCCTGTCGAAGGAAGGCTCAATGAAGAGTAAACGAAGGCGCAATGAAGGCTGAAGCAAGGCATAATGAAGGCCGGACGAAGGCACTGTCTGTTAACCCCTAAACAGCGGAAACTATTTTGACGTTTCATCATAGCGTTTACGTTTTTGCCCGCCATATTTGCTACACCCATCGACAGCTAGCGAGCTTTGCACGTGCTTCGATCAACGTGAAAACCAAAACCTCGAGCTACTATCATACCGAATGCGGTAAATACTGCTCGAGATATCAAAGGTGAAACATGTCGAACCGTATGAACGGCTTTGGGTCATTATTGACCCAGCAGACCGCTGTTTAGGGGTTAAAGGAATGCACAATGAAGGCTGAACGAAGTCTTTGCCTGTAGAAGGAAGGCACAATGGAGGCTGAACGAAGCCAGAACAAAGGCTAAACGAAGGCTTTGCCTGCACAAGGAAAGCTTAATGAAGGCTGAAGGAAGGCACAATGAAGGCTGAACGAAGGCTTTGCCTATAGAAGGACGGCACAATGAAGGCTGAGCAAAGGCATGATGAAGGCTGAACGAAGTAGTACATATAGAAGGAAGGCTTAATGAGGCTGCAGAAGGAAGGCAGTATGAAGGCTCAAGGAAGCCCACCGTGCGTTCAGCCTCGGTAGTTTGCGCGGAAGGACGGCAATATCCAGGAAACCTTGTCACGCCTACCATCCGTTGCCCGATGAAAGAACATTGAAAACACGCATTATACGCCGTGTGGGACATGAACTCAAGGACCTTGCTGCGTGCTGGTGAATCCATGTCCATACCCACCAAAACACCTTTTCGCGCCTTGCCCGTCCGTTTATCTTTATGGCCACGAAGCACCATGCGCTCGATATCTTGGCATAGATGAAATAGATGGCCATCCATGCCTATCGAACGGGCTCACACACCTATCTTAATCAGTGGCAGAATATGAATATGTAGAATGTCATACAGCAAAAGCAAGTCCATACAAAAGCAACCGGCGGGCAAGGCAAATGAAGCCATAATAATAAAGACAAAATGAAGGCATAATAAACGTACAAGGACGGCACATTGAGGGCACATTGAAGGCAGATAAGTGTCCTTAACGCACGAGACGGTGAACAAAAAGGTAATAGACAAGCAATAAACGGGCTGAGCACAAAAGGAGAAAGAGATTACATTTTGGTTCCACAGGACCGGCAATCCATTGGATTACCCGGCACATGCGAACCGTAGCTCCCAGAGCCACACTACAGTCCTTAGGTTGCGCCATGACCACGCCACATGAATAGGCGGCCTTCTTGTACATGGACTCCCAGTCCGCGGCGAGGTTGTATAGTCGGGTGTCGTCAGGGTCGTACAGGGACACCCCGTGATTTGCACGAAAAAAACGATCCATGGCCCGGAAAACCTTCGTGTTGAAGGTATCCGGGGCATCGAATTCGCTTTCCGGCTCCCGCCTGCGATCGCTATGGTCGTACTCTTCGGAGTACTCCGCATCGGTGTCCCACCCGTCGAATGCGTTTTCAAGGCCCACATACAGTCCCCATTGTGCCGGTTTAACCTGCGAGTGCACATAATTAATCCTTAGTCAAAACGAAGGCAGGACCAAGGCACAATGAAAGCACAAGGAAGGTATAACCAATAAATGTATAAACGAACAAACCCCAAGCTCAGCTAACTAAAGTCACCTTTCTGCCGAAATGTACGAATCTTTTTCCGTCACAAGCGCGACCCGTGTTTGCGGCCACGACCCCGCAAACGCACAAAGCACACCCCCGACAACTTCGGAAGTGACTGATCCAGGCCCTCCTAGCCATTGGTCCAAACACCATACGGCATCCGTTCGGACAAGTGTGGTACTCGATTCGATTACGCATACGCTTGTTTAGGTCCACGCCAAACGTCCTAAACAAACGATACATATATTTTGGAAACACGTTGCCTTCCGGCAATTCGTGACTGTGCGTGAAGCACAGTCGCGCGTCCATCGCCTCCCTTGAAATTTTGCCATGGTATTGCAGATACGCATTTGACAAGCAACTTTGGAGGAGATTGCTCTTGCTTCCAGGGTAGAGCGGCTGAAGCAAACGGTCAAGTGAGGTGTTGAATGTTGTACCCGCCAAAGCTTCAGCCGTCCAAACTGCGTGGTCTTCGTCCTCCGTGTCATCAGAGAGATAGCATACCGCTTCCGCACGGCCCGCTGCATCGGTCACACTTGCAGCAGTGTGCTCTTCTGCAAGCTCGTCCGATAAACATCCCGCTGAACCGGAACCTGCTGACGACATGTCGCTCATCATAGACTCTTCCTCTGCTACCGGAGGAGCCACGGACTGGAGAGAACCAGATTTATCACTGCCTGTGCTCATGGTATCAAAATAATGCACGTTGACCGTTTAGCTTTGCTCTGAAAGTGACCGTTCGTTTACCTTTGCTCTGAAAGTGGTCTGCCTTCTCGCACAGCGGCCGCAAAGGTGGTTATCCTAACGGCACCGTACGGTAAACAATCTCGTGTGTAACGGGCATTATGCCGATCTCATCGAGCGCGGCCGCGTGGCATCATGATCATAGCACCGTCGATGACTAGCTGCAACGAAATCTTTGGCCCGCTCTCGACCAACCACGTTC
>LGRX02007803.1:0-18196 GCA_001247695.2 Cymbomonas tetramitiformis
CCCTATGCGTGTGCGCGCCCTCGAGCTCAACCCACCCCCTATGCGTGTGCGCGCCCTCCAGCTCAACCCACCCCCTATGCGTGTGCGCACCCTCCAGCTCAACCCACCCCCTATGCGTGTGCGCACCCCCCACCGCTCATTCTTTGGTTGAGCTGGAGGGTGCAGATGAGCAAGGGGGGCCATTCTTTGGTAAAAAGAAACATACCTTTGTAGAAGAGACAGATGATGGAAACTCGAAACGTAGTTTTCCTACATGGACCACACAAGAACGAAAAGGTTAGAACTCCAAGCCTAAAGAAAAGGAAAGATCGGACGTCCAAACAAAGAGGGTGAAAAGAAGATAGAAAGCACACCTTTATTGTGTGGCATCCCGGGTTTTCACCGAGACCTCAGCTTGAGCTTTTTCTTCAGGCCCTGAATAAAAGTTCAATGCCTTAACAAGTTGTTGAGGGCCTTAACAAACAGTTCAAGGATCATTCTTTGGTAAAAAGAAACATACCTTTGTAGGAGAGATAGATGATGGAAACTCGAAACGTAATTTTCCTACATGGAGCACGCAAGAACGAAAAGGTTAGAACTCCAAGCCTAAAGAAAAGGAAAGATCGGACGTCCAAACAAAGAGGGTGAAAAGAAGATAGAAAGCACACTTTTATTGTGTGGCATCCCGGGTTTTAACCGAGACCTCCAAACCGCAGTTTGGCGCTCTGTTTGAGCTAATGCCACGTTCGCAATGCAAACTGAAAAAAACTGTCGTCAAAAAGATAGGGTTGCGAAGAGATCACCCATCTCTTCGAAAAGTTAACCAAAGGAAGTGATGAAAATACTTACATGGGGTAGTTTTCCGCGAGGAAAACGCTCGTGAAGTCAAAATAGTCGTGAAAATAGCGGTTTTCCCGCTATCGAAGGGTCTGAAAACCTGCGAATCTTTCAAAAAGGAGAAGGTAAGTAAACGAGTGTCGTTGAAGACTCTTCTATTGTGTGGCATCCCGGGTTTTAACCGAGACCTCCAAACCGCAGTTTGGCGCTCTGTTTGAGCTAATGCCACGTTCGCAATGCAAACTGAAAGAAAAACTGTCGTCAAAAAGATAGGGTTGCGAAGAGATCACCCATCTCCTCGAAAGTTAACCAAATGAAGTGATGAAAATACTTAAATGGGGTAGATTTCCGCGAGGAAGACGCCGGTAAAGTCCAGACCGCCGTCAGAATAGCAGTTTTACCGCTATCGAAGGGTCTGCCGATCTGTGAATTTGTGAACAAGAGAAACTTCGAGTGCAAACGCGTATGATTAAGCGTAGCTAGAAAATTGTCATGTTACCATACAATATAACGGAAATAAAATACAAATCAACTGTTAGAAGATCGTAGTGCACCATCTCGTCGAAACTTCCCAAAGCCAAAGAGCGTTCCAAGCGCTAGCGTAAAACTCTTCTAGAGTGGCCCACAACAAGGCGTGGACATTCTGAAACAAAATATTTTTACCAAATAAAATAAAATACTGCGCTAGAGCTGCTTTAAAATGCCCCAAAGGGGTTATTTCACCGCTTACTTGAAGCGCGGTCAAGTCCGAAGTGTTTCGAAAATTCAGGGGGCGCTCCACTATAAAGTTAATTTATATATTTTCAAGAGAAAATCTTGTGATGGTTGTATAATTTCTGCACACTGCCTCTGCCCCCTGAACTTTTCATCGTAAGTCTCCCACCAACTGCCGGAACTACTGCGCAGCTGCTGCCAAGCGTCCTCCATCACCATATTCCACTTGGCGAGTTGATCACCAATCACCAGAGGGCTGTAGTAGATGATCCAGTTCAGGACGTCCTCCATTGTGCACATGCCTGTCACACAACCAACCATCCAACTGGGCGATGTAGTATGGCCCATTATACACACTACAGGTCTCCGAGGCGTGGCACTCATGGCAACGTCAACTAATGCAGGATTGCGATGTGCGTAGCGCACATCCCTGACAAGCCTACTTAACTCACCGAAATATTGCACAATGTCGTTATACTTGCGGATGACGTCGTGTGGAGGCTTCACGAGCTTCGCCCGGGCTTGCATTTCGTCCAGAATCGTCTTGGGCAAACTGAAGGTCGCGTCGGGTACCCCTGGCACTTTGCCCAATAATAGCTTCCATAATCTCTTCGCCAGCCCGTATAACACGCAGTGCCCGAAGGGGACTGCTTATTGAAGCATGGGATCGAAGTACAGGATCAAGTCGAGCGCACCGCGCCCATGCCGTCCAGTCATTTTCGGGGCTTCCCCTCCATCGGTTCTAGATATCAACCCATAATGCCCGTCTTTAGAAAGCATGAGCAGCTCTTCGTCCGCATACACCTCGGATTTCCCGTGCACGGTTGTCATTGTTAGCTTCACCGGCTTGGCATACCCCTTGAAATACATTCCCTTCCCGCCAGGACCGCTCGTCCCTTCGAACAGACTGTAGGCATCAGCCCGGTAGCTACCGACTCCCATAAACCGCCCCATTGTGATCCGCATCATCTAATCCGCGTGCACCATTCCCAAGCAAGAATACTTTAAGTTTGTAAGTTTTCTCCAGGAAACTGTCGTACACCTCAAACCCGTGCATTAGGCGTAGCAACTCGGCTTCAAATAGTGCCCATATCACCACTGGGGGGTTCTTCTCCTTTTGCCGGGGGCCGCGTGTAAGCCACAGAACCCGATGCCACATATCACGTTGACGAAACTGCAACCATGATCCATTGCGACACCCATCCCACATTGCGTTCATCCACCGTACGCCATTGGTATTGATTTACAAAACAGCATTCGCATCACAACAGCAGGCCCTTCATTTCCAATGCGTAGATGTGCAGATCCTCGCACTTTATCACGCCAGCACCCATGGAATATGACCTGGTCGCAAAGAAAGCAGTTGTTATAATATATCCAGAAAAAGATTAAACACATACATTCAGGTCGCAGCATCAGTGCTGCCACAAATACAACGAAAGCTGGGAAATCGAGGGTTATGGCGTCGCCATCGCACCCGATGTCCGAGTTCCACAGTTGGGCATCATCCGCGCCGGGAGAGAGTATCATCGAGCGGTGCTCCGCGTATTCCACACCAGGATCACCCGGTAGGCTATTTAATTTAGAATATATTTTCATGATTTTAGAATAACCCATTTTCATGATGATTTTAGAATAAGTTTTCTTGATGTCATCCGGCTATGACCGGTGCATGCATCCATGACGCTGTACTGTACCTGTTGAGCTATCGCCATGCCATGCGAAATATTACACTGAAGAGTTGTCTTGCCGTGATGTCCATATGTCCGAATGGAACCAAAAACCGTTCGATTAAAATCGAACGGTTTTTGGTTCCATTCGGAAAGATTCACGGCCGTGAATCTAAAAGTCACGGCCGTGAATAACGACTTTGTCCGCATAATGACTTTTATTATTTGCCATCTTTGCCACAATAGACACTCACGGCGTGTTCTGCTTGAAAAAAAGTAAGTAACTTGAAGCCTTGAGCTTCAAGTTACTGAAAGATATGTATCTTGGCAGTATGTGTGTCAAGTTTCGTGCTCTAGGACGCACGGGAAGCCCTCGGCTGTTTGGCATCTTTGGGTTTGGGTGTCACGTTCGAACCCAAACCCAAAACATCTGCCTTAGAAATAGATTGCGCGTTTCGCGCACAAGTAACTTGAAGCCTTGAGCTTCAAGTAATTTAAAGATATGTATCTTGGCAGTATTCGTGCCAAGTTTCGTGCTCTAGGACGCACGGGAAGCCCTCGGCTGTTTGGCATCTTTGGGTTTGGGTGTCACGTTCGAACCCAAACCCAAAGGCAAAGGCATAGGACAGTTTCGTAGATTCTGTCCCGATGCCTTTGCAACCTCGCTTGCTAACTCACATTACAATGAATATTCAACATTCAAGCGTTGGATACCCCACGCCAACGGGAAGCGCTCGGCTGATTTGTTATTTGGGTATGCGCACCCAAATGACAAAAAACGCATCTTTGAAACTAACGAGTTAGTTTCAAAGATGCGTGGCCGATGCCTTCGTGCTTATGTGTGTTAATCCATATGAAATATTCCATCATGGAATAAATGTGAATATCCCGCACAAACGGGAAGCGCTCGGCCGTTTTGTAAAATTAGGGTGCACCCAAAATACAAAACGCATCTTTGAAACTCGGAAGTTTCAAAGATGCTTGCCGGTCGCGTGCAGCGGTAAAAGGCAAGTCAAAGGGTTTAGGATATAGAAAAAGTACAGGGGCCTTTTTTTCAAGCAGAACACGCCGTGAGTGTCTATTACAACGGCGCCCACCATTATCACAAGCGAGACAAACCTTCTTAAAGCTTTTTGGAGGCTTCCTCATGATGGCACCAGCGGGAACGAGAGCGTTTGACCTGTGTGCACATTATTTGAACACGAGTCGTGAAAAGGACCACCGGTCATAGCCGGATGACATCAAGAAAACTTATTCTAAATTCACGATGAAAACGGGTTATTCTAAAATTATGAAAACTTATTCTATATTAATTATTTTTCCGGATCACCCCCCTTTGGAGGCGGCTCTACAGGTGTACTCGCTGACGGCGAAAGCAAGGCACCTCCGACAGCCTGATCAATACGTTCGGCCAGCGCTGCCGTCCAGAAGTCAAGTCCTGTTCGAGCATCCCGCCGGGCCCATTGCTTGCAGAACTCCGGGTTACGCATCCAACGTTCTATAGTACGCTGCGGCGCGAAGTAATAAAACCAATCCCGTGGACGGAGCTCATCTCGACCATCGCTGGTGCGTTTGACCTCGATCGAACCGTTTCTCCTTACACGTGCGCACCGGCGCACCGTCGGAGTTGGTTTCCAGTATGGTGTCACAGGTCTGGTTCTTGTCCCATGAGCTTCGGTCGTCGCCAGGGGGATAATGTCGGCACCAATTCACGCATACATGCACGGCGTGGTCCATGTGCGACCCGGTCTTCAGAAACTTCCTCATTCTATATAGACTTGACGGAAGATTGCACTTTCCAGGCCCCCCCATGAGCATGATCAACACCTGTCGAATGCAGGTCTCGACCAATGTTGGGCCCTTCGCAGCTCCATGAAGTAGCAAACCGCCTCGCTCACCGTCAAGTGGTCGGCGTCGGTATCCCCCACGAATAACGGGTCGCCTGGCGCCATATCCGTGTTCCACTCCTCCTGGTCAGGTACGACGTCGTTCACGTCCGATTTCGTAGGCAGGAATTCCTCCAGGTTCGAGCCGGCCTCGTTCCACAGATCTTCTTCCTCGCAGTTGTGCTGGCTAAATATCTACATCCAATGGCAAGTAAACCCAACCAGCAAGCCAGACCGTCAGTATTTTGGAGAGAGTCTGCTAGAAATTTGGCAATCCATGACAAACAAAGATACCAACCCGCGCAAAGGAAAGAAGAGAGCGCTAGCAGATTTCCGGGCATTCCCCGATGGGTGGCATATCGATGGGTGACGTGGCAAATACCTGCAGAAACGTGCTTTTCGTGACATCCGCCTCCGGCTCAGGGGCATCCGCCGCTGCAGCAAGCAATTTCTGCAGATCGTCATCCTCCTCATCTGAGTCCAGATAGCCCAGTGTAGACACGGGGTCACCTTGCACCACACCCTCGTCGAGTTGAATCTTCCCCTCGGAAGGGACTCCATGTACACCGTGCATGCCGCTGTCCGGGAAAGTCATGCTTGTGAACACGGATGGTTCAACATCGTGTAGGGTAGGTCCTGTACATGGTAGGGAAGTCACACGATACCTCGTGTACATGCGTCCCCCATGGTCCGTATGCCATGCATCGATTATTTCCAGAAGGTTCTTTTCGGCAGCCGAGGGAGGGCCTCGACATGCTTCCACGAGTTTCAGCTGCGCGCGCATTGTGCGCCGTATGCTGGCGCGGGTGCTTGCGGATCGCTGCACCATTTGTTCCACCTCGTCCTCCGTGAACGACACCGATGCCCAGTTAAACCAGTCCTTCTGTCCTGCGCACATGCCACAGTTATACACAATTCCGGGACGATTTAGATGCATTCGTTATAGACAACTTGTGCATGTTCGGCGTGCCATCAGCAGGTTTATTGATCACTGCAATTGTCATCAGAAGGCGCAACACATATGCGACGATCATTTCGCAAGGAACAGCAGGTTGTGAAATGAAAGTAAGCGTGCTTCTTCCGCCCTGGCATCTCCTTGCATCACCTGGGTACATTCGTATCAGAAAAGGATCGAGTTCGGGTTTTGTACTTGCTATTCACACTGCTAAACCGAATGGTTGTTGATTCCGCCAGGAGTAAACCTAGCAGGCTGCCAACTCCATATCGCATGGACGGCACCTCCCGGTGCACTACAGATCAAAACAATTTGAAATGAAATTGTTATTAACGTTCTTGTTTCCGCCAGGAGTAAACCCAGCAGGCTGCCAACTCCATATCGCATGGAAGGCACCTCCCGGTGTACTACAGATCAAACCAACCTGAAATGAAATTGTTATTAACGTTATTGTTTCCGCCAGGAGTAAACCCAGCAGGCTGCCAACTCCATATCGCATTGAAGGCACATCGCGGTGTGCTACACATCAAAACAAACAAAAGCCTAATGTTGCGTCAGCGTACATCACGAATAAACAAACTGATATCTGGCGTCTTTCCAAACTTGCTCTTGTTTCTACGGCGCTTGTTGTCCTCCCATGCGGGTGCTGCCGTCGTGTGCCGCCGTCCAGAAATTACGAGTGCGCAACGCTGGAATCCGGTCTGCGCCGAAATTACCACGGCACTCTACCAGGGTCAAGGTGCGCTCTACGCCGGCCTCGTCCTTCCACCCAACCTCGTAGTTTCGTTTCACCCGGACTGCGGGCACGATTTTCAGATTCATCTCCACCAGCTGCTCCCACGTCCAGGACTCCACCGTAAAGTCACCGTGGAAAATGCTGTAGTCAAACCTAGCCAGTGGCTCCACCGTGCCATCCACATTTCCATCGTCCGCTGCCACTAGGTGGCATCGCATGATCTCCGGATGTCCCATCGTGCGCCAAGGAGATGCATCGCCGATGGTCTCGTGCTCAAACACCGTTTCTCCCACATAGGCATCTACGTCTCGTTCGGTACCGTCCTTATCCTTCACCACGCCCCCGTACCAATCGCCGAACGTGATATGCGAATCAGATTGGAACTCTTCGATTGCATTCTCGGTCCAAGCTGTTACCGCCGCCTTACGTTTCGCCGCCGCGGTCATCGAGGCTCTCTTCGTTAGTAAGCCCCTTCCGTATGCGAGCACCTGTCGCATGTCATCATCGTCCGCGTCATCATCGTCCGCGTCATCATCGTCGTCGACATCCGCCATGCTTCGCACCGCTCGTGTTGCACGGGGTGCGCGCTGTGCGGCAGCCGCGGGAGCTTGCCGTGTAGCCTGGTTAATCGATTTGAAAGCCGCCTTCAAAACGGATCCTTTTTTGCCTATTTTTTTCAGGTCCTTAGTCCACCGCTCCCGCAACTCCGTCTCGACCTCCCCCCGCCACCCCGTCGTCCCGTGTTGCGTACTGAGAAGTTCAAAACCAGGCATGTGTACCTTCTCGAAGACGGCCTTCGCCGTCATGCAAACCTTTCTCTGTGTAACCCTCGCTACGTGCTGCACGTGTTCGATCAGTGCCGGTACACCCAGCTGCTGTACTTGCGGGAGCAGCTTTTGCTTCTCCCGCTGCAAGTCTTCGTATGCGGTTGGTGCGCAACCAAACGCAGCGCTCAACTTGCGTTTGTTGCCTGACAGTAGTGCAAAAACCCCCATGCCCATTTAGTATCATCTCCCATGATTGCGCAAACTAACACGAGAACATGTCAACTAACGCGTGTTTGTTCACGTACACATGCGCGAGTCGCAAACGGGTAGACTACGTACTAGCCATCGTTTTCTTCCTCTGCTCCTCATACTGGTTCGGCTCCGCTCCGTCACCTCGTGGGCTCCGTCGAGGCACGCTGGTTGCAGCCAGTGGTGCTCCTGGAGCAGGAACGGCGTCGCGAACTCGTGGACTAGTCCGTGGAGGTGTATTGGCAACCAGTGGTACGGCTGCAGGAACGGCGTCGCGAACTCGTGGACTAGTCCGTGGAGGTGTATTGGCAACCAGTGGTACGGCTGCAGGAACGGCGTCGCGAACTCGTGGGCTTGTCCGTGGAGGTATATTGGCAACCAGTGGTGCTGCTGCAGGAACAGCGGCGTGCACTCGTGGACTAGTCCGCAGTGGAGGTGTACTGGCAACCAGTGGTGCTGCTGCAGGAACAGCGGCGTGCACTAGTGGACTAGTCCGCCGTGGAGGTGTACTGGCAACCAGTGGTGCTGCTGCATCAACAGCGGCGTGCACTCGTGGGCTCCGTCGAGGCTCCATGTTTATATTTGTAGGCCACCTCCCGGCCCCAGCATTAACCACCCGCTCAACAGCAGCGGATATTGGCGATAGTAGGGGATATATTGCCCCGGCCAAGGCACCATGAGTGGGTGGCTGGGTGCCGCCAGGTCTGCCACCAAGTCTGGGCGTTTGTCTCGGACTTGGTTGTTGAATTCCGTTACCGCCTTCAAGTCAGTCTGTTGGCGCTGTTCTATTGTCGTGCCCTTCGGTCCCAGATGACGTCGGTTGACTAGCCGTCGTTGTACCTTACGGGTTGCGACGTGTTTTTCCAGTATATGATACGCCTGGGTAAACAGCTTCACACACAGATCGAATCGCTCCTGTGCCTCGGGGACGTTTGCCCAATATACACTCGTGCTTTTGTCCACAATCTGCCGAGCCTCCAGGTCGAATGCCACAGGGATCTTCCTTATGTAAGCCTAACACGCTATTCGATGAAATTGACATTAGGGTAGATAATTGACATTAGCTGTTTTTGGCGATATTTAGAAAATATATGTGCTGAAAATGTTAATGTTGAAAATAATTTTGCTCGCAGGCCTCCGCAACGGTAAAATTACAAGACACGTACGAAAATGTTTCCAAGACACGGTGAAGCATGCAATTTATTTTCTGTGCTGTAAATGGTAGCGAGCATGACATACAAAAGAAATGAGCAATTGCCATATCAGATTTCTCTAATAATCGTATTTACATTATGTACATCTATTTCTTGCGTCTTAGTCAACTGATTCTATTCACATTTCAACATCGCTACCGTCGTCTAGGTCTTTACACCTCTGGTCAGCTCTGGACCGGTCGGGACAGGTCGGCACTTCCTCATTTCCCTCGTTTTCGCTATTGTCTTCATCGCCTTCGGTTTCTTCCATTTGCCCGTTATCAATTCGTCTTTTCTTGGCTCTTTGCGCAAGCAGTGCCACTATAAGTTGCCCATACTGCTCTTCTGGGATACAACCTTTTGCTTCGTTAGCTGCGATGTTCCACGCTAGCAATATACTAGAATGTCCTAGTGACACAGTGAAAACGCTGAACGCCGTAGGGTTTGAGCGAGGCAATCGGGTATATCAAAAGATAGAAATGAATACACGACTCTCAGGCTATCTAAGCTCTGAGGCCGTCACTAGGCAATCATATCGTGTGTCACAGTCTAAGCTACCGAAGTCGAACTACTGAGTACAGGTAGGAAGTCACTGTACTGTCACTGTCACTGTCATACGTCATACGTGATACTGAACTACTGAATCTCAGCACACCACCTCGGCTGAGGTGGCACAAGAATGTGAAACAGGTAGCTAATGCAAACTAAGAGGTCCCCGTCCACGGATCAGAACAACATCAACCAAAGGGCCGACCTGCCGCCATCCCCGCTTCCGGCTAACCCTCTAAACCGAATGCTAAAGTACTAGTATATGCATGCCAACTAGGTGGACTGCCACAAGGATATGAAAATAGCAACTGGTCTCTGCCAGATCTCGCTCCCCGATAGATACTCTCATCTGATGCTGCTCAGCTCGACGGTCAACCAGTACTCGAGGTCATAGAAGATGTCAAAGAGGTACAGGATGTAGTCAAAGGCCAGAATCCAGTCAGATGTGCTTAAGGTCAGAGTAGAGCTGTCGGTGTCTAAGGTCTCATAGGGCAGGTCATAGGTACCAGTCTGTCCACGAACACAAAGTCCAGTCCAGAAGGGCACCACGTCAAAGGGCATCAATCCAGTCAGACCAGAAAGACCCCTTGCCCGACCGCTGCCGGCTCATAGGCCTGCAGCTCAGCCGGACAGAGGACCAGAGAACCTAGGAGTCACCCGCACCACTGGGGTGCGGGCGGATCACGTCCATGAAGGACTCGATCATGCTGATGATCACCCGCACCTTGTCCTTGAGCCCAGGAAGAGGTTTGGTGAAGATATCAGCCAGGTTGAGTAAAGTGTTGATGTAAACAGGCACTAGGTACCCAGCACACACCCACCCCGAAAGCAGTGAAAACGGATCAACACATGCTTAATCTTGGTGGATAGCATGACATTCCTCAGAATGGAGGAGGCCGCCTGGTTGTCAATCATGACAGCCACCGGGAGCTCCAGCCTGGGAATGAAGGGTCCAGAGGTACCATACATGCCAGACCGCTGAGAGTGGTACTCCCGCGGACCGTCCTCGTAGCCCGTGCCATCATATGGTACTGGCACGGCGTGAGGCAGGGCATACAGGCTGCTGTCAGGAACAGGCTCAGCCTCCCGGTAGTGTAGGGGGGAGGCGGGGCCCATCTGACCATGACCCATAGCATGATTCTCGAAGAACGCGGCCGCCCTCTGCATCCAAGAAGTGTCAGCTGCAGGGAAGGCCGTAGACAGAGCCAGAGCAGACACACCCGGCTCCTGCTGCGTAATTCTGATAAAGCCGAACATCTCCACAATCATATGGATAGCAGACATGGCCCGCTGCCCAACCACAGAGGCGGCCACATACTCAGATCCAGTGGAGGACATCTCAGCATCAGTCTGGCGGGCACATACCCAATGAAGGACCATGCCGTTGAGGAATACAATGCCTCCCGAGTAGGAGAGACACCCGTTGAGTTTGTCACGAGCATGGTCAGCATCTGAATACACCTGTATTGTGAGCACAGAAAGCGGTGCACTGGGGTAAGCATAACGGATACGGTAGTGCCGTGTGAAGTACAGATACTGAGCCACTCTCTGAAGTGCCTCCCAGGCCTGAGCCGAGGGGCATGAGGAGAACTGTGCCAGATATATGACTGAGTAATAGATATCTGGCCTGGTGCACCGTGCAATCCACAGCAGGGACCCAAGCAGCGAGAGATACGGGGTGACAAGGGTGAGATCAGGGTGCTCCGGCTTCTGGATAACGAGGTTCACATCCATCGGATTGTGATAGGTTTTGGCCGGAAGCTTGAACTTGGACATGAGCTCCTTGATCTGCCTGGTTTGGGACAATGCAATGCCCCACCGATCATAGTCAACCGCAAGCTGCAGGACGGCTGTCATACGGCCAAGATTCTTGCTCTTGAATGCCGCCTGGAAAGCTGCCCAGAAAGCCTGGTGGAAGGCATCATCACATGTCAGCCCGAAGTCATCCACGTAGACAGCCACGAAGGCCACGAACACAGAGGTCACAATATAGTATAGGCACGGGTCATATGTGGACTGGGTGAAGTGCATTCCCTGATAGGTGAAGGACTTCATGAATTTGTTGGCCAGCTTCTGCCAGGAAGCACCAGCCGTCCGTAGCCCGTAGAGAGCATAGAGCAGCTTGGCATAGCCATATCTGCCCTTATACATATACCCAGAGGGGAACCGCACATATATAGGAACCTCCAGACGGGCATGAACAAAGGCCTGACTGACGTCAAAGTGATAGACCATAACCCCCATACCAGCAAAGATAATAGACAGGATGAAGAGAAGGCGGAAGGTGGGCAGGTCTGCTACCGTGCATGCGGTCTCAGCTTGGGTGTAGCCCCAGTGCCATGTGGCAGCCACGGCCATCCGAGCTTTATGAATTTGGACGGGCGGTAGACCATCCCGTGGCTTCCAGGGCTTATTCAGCACAAAGATGGTGCTGGTGGCGATCTCACCGTCGGGTAGCACCTCCACCGGTTCTATCTTACCCTGGTCAATCAGAGGCTGCACCTCCCCACCGGTAATAGCCTCCTCCCACTGAGCCCCATCAGGCATAGACAGTGCCTGGCGGTACCCACCCGGCAGTGGCAGATCAGGAGCTGCAGTGTGGTACAGGCGCTCGGCGAGGTCAGCAGAGATATGACTGAAGCTGAGTGTGCCGCTGGCTGGCAATGTACCGACCGTGTCCTCTGGTGGGACCACATAGTGCGGAAGGAGCCACTGGTCCTGCTCCGGGTGGTCGGAGAAGGGAAGGTGGCAAGCACTGTGGGTATCAGGGAACACCACCAGACTGGCACGGAGGTCCATGGCATAGGCACGTGGGGCAGTCACATCACCGTAGGCCATAGGCCGGAAGAGCACCCCATAGGACCTGGACCGCCTCATGTCCGTGGACACAATGAGTGCCGGATACAGCGGATCACCGCGGGCCTCCTGAGCCTTAGCCAGAGTCCAGAGCGGGTAGTGTTGATTGACACAGTCAATGACCCTGCGGCGGTCCAGCCAGTGGACCAAGTCAAACCAAGCAGTGCCCGCAGGGTCAGCCATGACATACTGCTGGGCGGTGGTCCAGAAAGTGTCTGCTGAACCAGTGTCAAGCAACTGCACGGTGGCATAGGTCTCACCGTCCCGGGTGTCATAATAGGCAGCCACGGAATGGACTGTCACCACCATGTCAGTGGTGTAGTCCCTCCACGGCTCCGGCCTGTCACTGGGCACGGGTGCGGAGTGCTGCTCGTCGGGAGCGGGGGCAGGGAACGATGACATCACCTGCCCGAACTCTGAGTAGTTTCTGATGAAGTCTGGCCGGCCCTCGGAGACAACTTTGTTTCTCTCCAGGTCCAGTACCTTGTAGGCCGAGGACCTGAGGCTGATGCCCACAAACCGCCCCTGCCAGGCCCGGGGGGTCCGCTTCTTGGAGACCCCCGGATGGCGGGCCCGCATCTGCTGAGCATCCATGGCCACAGTGCACAGGGTGCCGAATATCTCGATACGGGAGTAGGTAAAGTGATAGCCCATAAGGTGATAGAATGGCACCACGGCGTCCCGCCCATGAGGCAGGATATCCCATAGCAGGCAGGCATGACTGTCCGCAAGAGGCCAGTAGGTGAGGTCCATACCGGCTGTCTCCAGGAGTGCACGGGAGACCGACGAGACCTTACCAATCACATATTCAGCCATGAAGTTCTGCCAGTGCAGGGTGGGTGACGACTGCAGGTGTTTGATTCCATGGTGTTTGTACAGAGCCTGTGCCGCAGGGTCACACAGCTCCGGGGCACAGTCAGTGCGGAGGACTAGGCCAGTGCAGGCAAAGCCGTGATGAACAACATCTGCCAGGAACTGAGCCAGGATGAAGCTGTATGCCGACTTCTCAGCAGAGAAGTAGCAAAGTGTAAACCTCACAGTGAACTCCACAAAGGTCCAGCGGTACCTCGACCCGTCATAGCCAATAGGCGTGATCGGGCCTGTAGCATCAGCAGCCCACATAGATCCAGGCTTTTGAGCCCTGTATCTGTCAGCCGGAGGGTGCTTCGGACTCGGCTGCACTGTCCGCATACGGGCACACACAGCACAGGCCTCAGCACAGGTCCTGTGAGCCAGCAGCTGCTCCCGAGTAACTGTAGTGCCAGGTCGGGCGATGTCAACACCAAGGTCCATGAGCTGAGCCAGCCTGAGACCATGAGCATGAGCATATGCGGAATGGCACCACCTCTCAGGGGTGAACCTCATGGACGTGTACTGATCACGGTAGATGATAGCCACCGGGAACGGGGTACCAGCAATGAAGACACGGTCCCCCCCGCCCTCCGAGCCAGCCGACTGAAGGGGCCGTCCAGCATAGGTGTGCTCCCGACGGTAGCTGAATATGCCCTCTGTGCCAGCCGGATACACATGCAGCACCTCCCAGTGAATAAGGTGCTGCCTGAAGGTGCTGAGGTGTGACTGGGGAATCAAGAAGAGGAATACCGTGTGCTCGGGGTCGGTTGCAAAGTCCCGGTTGGCCTTCTTGAGCATCCGCTCACAGGTGAGTCTGTCAAAGGGCGGGTTGCCATATATATAGGCACCGGCCCAGAGGTGACCCCAGCAGGAATCAGACAGTGAATACCTGACTGGGCAGGTCTGGTTGTTACCCACGCCGGGGGGGAGGTCGTCTCCGAAGAGGGAGATGTCAAAGTTGTGTTCCCCGGTCTTGGCCAGGGCAGCAGGCGAGCCCTTCAGGAAAGCCCACTTGGCATACTCTGAGCGTGCCCACATCCAGTCACAGATCTCACCGGTGCGGACACGTGATACAGTCTGGGTGAGTGCACTGGCTGCCCCCTCAGGGACCTCCGCCCACATATAGTCCGTGCCAGAGTCAATGATCCGATAGACACGGCCAGTAGGCAGGTGGGTGTAAGTGAGGGACACAAGGTCAGGGGACCCGAAGCCGAGGGATAGCATAACCCGAGAAGACAGCAGAGTGCGGCAGCCGGCCTTATAGTGTGAGTTTGGGAGAACGAAGTGGTCGATGGCGCCGTCCTGGACACAGACCCCATACAGGTGGAATGTCACAGTAGCATCCGTCCTGTGAGACCCAGCCGTGACCATGGTGAAGGCCACCGTACGGGTGTAGTCCACGTCGGTGCAGGCCGACAGGTCCCCGCACATGACACATGTGGCTCCAGAGTCACACACGATGCCTCTGTCAACCCGGACGGGTGCAGGGACAGCACTGGCCAGAGAACTGAATCCAGAAGCAGCCCACTCCTCGTCGGGCACATACAACGGAACTGACTCTGCACTGCCATAAACCAGAATACCAGTATAGCCAGCAGGTACCAGAGGGTAGACCACCGTAACTGACCCAAGCTGACCAGACAGTACACCAAGCTCCACAGAAGCATAAGTACCCACAGCATAACCAGAGACCAGACATAAGCCGGTATCACCGGTAGCCAGTCCATCAGCTGAGAAAAGCTGACCAGCAGAACGGCCGACGGACCCCCCTGCTGGCGGGGTAAGCTGACTGACTGACTGACTGACAGACTGTCTGACTGACTGCCGCAGACCCAGAGAATACCCAAACAGTAGTGCCGAGGTACACAGGGCCAGGCCACAGATAACCAGAATAGCAGTCCAGACCGGTGAGGAGCGGCGAGAGGTACGGGGCTCACCCGCCGGAGGCTGGGTTGTTGAGGGCTGGGGCCCGCCCGCTGGCGACCGCTGGTTGACAAGGTGTCGCCAGGTGCGCACGGGAGTCCTGGCACCAACGGCAGGAAGACAAGCCGAGATAGCCAGACCCCAGGTGACAGCATGCCAAAGCACCAGAGCTCGTGGGTGCACCTCCAGCACAGCACCGGAGGCACCACCAGACTGCACCGCATCTGCCGCGCCAGAGAATGCCAGGATGCACAGCAGACTCATGTACATGAAACGACCCGCCCCATAGGGCCCGCGGCCTGGGCCACCCGGACCCCTGGGTCGGGACGGCGGTGCCGTGCTCACCAGCTGCACAGCTCCAGGGAATTCGGTGTTGGTTGTTGTGATCTGCACGTCGGCTGCCGGCACCGCTGGCTGCTGCGGCTCAACACTGAAGTGCTGCATAGACATGGCAGGGTCCGAAGGCTGGTGCACGGCAACATGGAGCTGAGCAGGTGTCATCTCACCGTCGGGTCCGTCCCCATCGCCAGGGTCCTGGTACGTGTTGAAGCGGTTGACAGCGTCATAGTACTGCTCCTCCGAGCGGCCACATGAGTCCCAGATAGCCCACTCCGACTCAGTCCACGGCTCCTCACTGTCAACGGCAGAGTGCGGCACAACGGCAGCCGCCTGAGCCGCGGGGAGGTCAAGTGGTGCCTCCCCGAGCTCCAATGAGTAAGAGTATAGGCACGACTCATACACCTCCTCCTCCGGATCGAGGAAAGCCGCATCCAACTCTGACAGGACGTCTGCAATGGGCGTGCCCTCGGGGTGAAACCCCGCCACATGAGCACTCTGCACCCCTCCAGGGCAGTCACGGCGGAAGTGAGGGCCGCCGCAGTCCCAGCACTGGACCGAGGGGCGGCCCTGTGCATCTCGCGTCACCCGCAAGGCAGTCGGTGAACCACCGGATGCAGGCTGCCGCTGCCCCTGAGTCCGCGGCGGAGGGGCATGAGGGGAAGGGTGAGAGCCCTTCCCGTGTCCCTTCATGTTCTGTTGTCGATTCTTCCCACCGCGGGCCGGTCTGGCGCGGGGAGCCGTACCCCTGTCGCCCCCAGACCGGTGAGCACCCTGTCCGGCCGCCTGTGGCTGAGCATCCTGAGTCTGTGGCGGGTGCCTGGGCTCGTCACGCCTGCGGCCACCAACAATGCGAGTCTGCGGGATGCCCGCACGGGCCAGAAGGGCGGCAGAAGGGGACTCCCCAGAGAGAAGCGAGGCTGCCAATGCGGAGACCCCATCCTTTTTCTTCTTCTCTTTAAGCAGCTTCCTCTCCTCTGTTTTCTGTTGGTGGAAGGCCTTTACAGCCAACGTGAACTGTTGAATGCCGAGAGCCCGCTTCTCCCTGCCCTCGGCCGTCTTAGAACTCCACTCCTGTAGGAGGTCCTTATAATACAGAGGGCACATGCGAAGGGTGAGGAGGTCCAAGGCGAACCCCACACCCCACACATCGTCAGGCTCTACACCAGGTCTGAGCTCAGAACGGATAGCGGTGTGGTGCTGCATGAAACCCTTAATATAGGGCTCGGGGTCTACATCCTCCAGCTGCAGCTCGATCGCAGGAGCTGTCTCGAACAGGTAACCATGGGAAACCCACGGCCTGCGTCGCCTGGCAACAGCCCGGCAGACGACCAGCCACGCACGGCGCCCATCATCCGGAGACACCGTAGCCGACTCCTCAATGAGCCGAAGGCATGACCCACGCACCAGCGACGTCAAGATGCGATAGAGAATGCGAGTGGCCTCAGGAAGAACAGCCGTCGTGAGGTCAGTCGGGTGGAATACCGTGTCAAACTGAAGATTGAAGTCGGTTAGTTGGGTCTGTACCGCTTTAGTGAAGCGGTCTAGTGCAATTTCCCGAGGCACTTGGCCTTTGATCTTGTCGATGTCAAAAACCCACTCCGAAGCCTTGATGTGAGTGGGCCGGCACTGGTCACGAACTTGCTGAATAATGCTGGCCCGGTGACCAGGCTCGCGGAGAATTGTCTGGCAGTCCTTGAGGAACTCCTTGAGAACCAAAGCACCGTCCGTGTCATCACTGTCAAGCGGGCGACGCTTTACAGGTGTAGGGGGCACAGGCTCTTCAGGGCCGTCGCTGAAGGGAAGCGCCCTCCGCGTGTCGATCCCAGCCGGAACTGGAGTGGTGAATCCATCAGAAGGATCCATGGCAGCCATGACAGCTGCAAGCGAAGCACCGAAGGGATGAAACCCTAACGATAAGGTTGAGCCCCCTTCAAGGAAGGGGCCAAATCCAAGATAAATTCAAAATCTGCTCCGATGCCCACGAAACTCGGTAACACGGCCGGTAATGGCGAAGTAAAAACACTCTCCAAAGCAAAATGTCCGAGCCCAAGTAGAACGTAAGTTATAAACGGTCAAAAACGGCCAAGTCGCCCGCAAGATTCGAAGATCCGCTCAAAGTTCACAAACAAGCGGCAAGCGTGGCAAATTAAGGTAAAATGATACGGGTAAAGATGTATAGAGCAGTGAGGAAAAATGCGGAGCGGCGGGGGTGGGCGGAAGGTAGGAGAGTAGAGTCGAGGTCTCCGCGCTTGTCGATGTCCGAGGTCATGGTCTTTTTAATGTGTCGCGAAGCACTCAGTACCAAACTCTGCGCAATGCTGCATACCATCGGGGGCCCCAGCGCTCTCTGACCCATCTTCTCCGTACTTTCCTCCGCCACTCGTCGCGCTTACCTCTCCATCTACACAGTCAGTTGCGCCGTGAAAACGCGGCACCCCGCAACACTCTACCTACTCAGCCACGCTCGCCCCTCTACAGCTTTAGCCAGCCATTTAGTGGCTTTGAATCAAAACCACTTTAGGCAAGTGGTGGGCCTATAGCCTACTAGAATGTCCTAGTGACACAGTGAAAACGCTGAACGCCGTAGGGTTTGAGCGAGGCAATCAGGTATATCAAAAGATAGAAATGAATACACGACTCTCAGGCTATCTAAGCTCTGAGGCCGTCACTAGGCAATCATATCGTATGTCA
>LGRX02007804.1:0-28612 GCA_001247695.2 Cymbomonas tetramitiformis
AAGCGCTGTGCGTTATGCGAGTGGGAGTGGTTGCAAGCGCTGTGCTGCAAGCGAGCGGGAGTGGTTGCAAGCGCTGTGCCGCAGGCTGGGTGGGAGTGGTTGCAAGCGTTGTGCTGCAGGCGAGGAAGTAGTTACAAGCACAGTATTGCAGGCGAGTGGGAGTGGTTGCAAGCGTTGTGCGGCAGGCGAGTGGAGTGGTTGCAAGCGTTTTCTTTCAGGCGAGTGGGAGTGGTTGCAAGCGCTGTGCCGCAGGCAAGCTGTGCTTCATGCGAGTGGGAGCGGTTGCGAGCGCTGTGCTGCAGGCGAGTGGGAGTGGTTGCACGCGCTGTGCTGCAGGCGAGTTGGAGTAGTTGCAAGCGCCGTGCTGTTATCGAGTAAGAGTGGCTGCTAGCGTTGTGCTGCAGGCGGGTGGGAGTGGCTGCAAGCGCTGTGATTTATACGAATGGGAGTGGTTGCAAGCGCTGTGCCGCAGGCGAGTGGGAGTGGCTGCAAGCGCTGTGCTGCAAGCGAGTAGGAGTGGTTGCAAGCGCTGTGCTACAGGCGATTGGAATTGGTTGCAAGCGCCGTGCTGCAGGCGAGTGGGAGTGGTTGTTAGTGCCGTGCTGCAGGCGAGTGGGAGTGGTTGCAAGCTTTGTGACGCAGGCGAATGGGGATATGTTTCTGGCGGGTATTAGTGTCTGGAATCGTGCATGCTTCGGCTTCCGACCGCCAGCAGGCGCCGTCTTGCCTCCCGGCCAGCCTGTGCCTAACAATATATCCTTACTGGGCAGTGTTGTCCACCCTCCAGCTTCTCGTGGTCCCCCTTTGCGCTGGGCACTTACCTTCTGGCGGGCGCTTCGCAGCGTACTCCTTCTGGTGCAAATGCCGGTAAGTGGCGCGGGAGTTGCCCACGGTTTATGATTGGCTGCAATTGCAATAGCGACTTTGCGATGGGGTGTAGATTTGGCGGCAGCGGCGAGTGGGACTGGCGAGGCCGCTTTGACCTCTCGTTTGCCCCCCACCCCCTGAGGTCTCTCCACGGTGTTGAGCTCTTGGAGGGCATTGGGTACGGCTTTCGAGGCCGGCTGCTTGGAGGTGGCGAGCTTGAGGGTCCCGAGCGCCGTAGTGGGCAGTGCGGAGCTATGGTGGGCGACCGCAAGTGGGTCTGTTGTATGACACCGATAATTGGCGGCCGCTGGTGCCAGGTCATCCACCTGACGGCGATCACTTGGGGCTTCCGGTTGAGAATGTGGACTAGAGGCCGCCGGTGGCTCCCCCGTGTGGCGTTCATGGTTCGCCGTTGCGTGCACTGTCCCGCCAGCCACTGCAGTACCGCCATTGCAGACCGAGGGAGATCGCCATGTGCAAGCCGTGGGCTCGGTGGCATCAGTGCCGGCGAGCTTGGAGTCTCCTGCGGCATTCCGAGAACACGGCGAGGGCATCTGAACCCCGGCGAGCAGGCATGGCAGGCAAGTTCATCGTGCCAGACAGCAAGCAGCAGCGGCTGGCTTGCATCCATCGGAGCGTGCAGATGTGCGAGTTGCGAGGAACACACGCCGGCAAGGGGAGGCCGCGGTGAGGCGCTGCATGCGGCACCTGATGCGGCTGGCCCTGCCCCTCGCGCACCGAGGGGAGCACTCGCGGCGCTCCACGGGACAGCCTGCGCAGCGGCCGTGAGGGCCTGCTCCCAGCCTCGTCCCCCGGCTGTCTCCGCTCCTGGCTGCATACCGCCAGCCGCCGCCCTTGAAGAAGTGAGATGCTTATGATGCGTCCTCAGACAGGTCATCCACAAATAGTGGGCACACCCCGGCATCGATGCGCGCGTGGTGCCCGCATGCATGCCTGCAAATGGTGGGTGCACCCTACATCGATACACGCCTCTCAGATACCCCCTACCCGTCTCAACTCACACCGGGGTCGTATCTGTGTGCACACCTGTAGGGGAAGGAGCTTGGGCTGCAGCTCGAGCCACGTCAGCTCCTCTTCGTCGAGGTCGGTGTAGCGCACGTGGAAGAGGCGCCCGACATCCTCGCGCAGCCGGCAAGCCAGCACTTCTCCCACGTACCATCCGTGCCCCGGGAAGAAGCTCAGGAGCTGGCGCCCCCGCAGCTCGTCGAGGCCGCTGCCTTGTGGCAGCCTGTGCCCCGAGCTGACCTGCTGTCACGCACAGGCAGCTACCGTGTGACAAAATGCTTTTCGACACGAGCTGAGTGCAACAGGTGGCAAGCATGACAGGTGTCCATCAAAGCGGGCCTCTTGTGGTTGCTGCTTTCCTGAGACAGCGAGTCCCGTTTCAAGGGGACACCGAAGGAGAGCCAATACTGCTACGAAGGGACACCATAGGAGAAAGGATTCCGTTACAGGGGGGCACAAAGGGAGAGAGACATAACGTGGACGCCATGTGCTCGGCTAGGCAGGTGGCCCAGGTGCCCAGCACAGGCAGCTGCCCCACGCCGCCCCGTTTTGGCCTGTCCAGGACGCTTATCAATAGCACCTACTTTAAAGACGAGTACAACTCGACCCCTACTCGGCGCCCGGTCCAGGACGCTTATCAATAGCACCTACTTTAAAGACGAGTACAACTCGACCACTTCTCGGCGCCCAGTCCAGGACGCTTATCAATAGCACCTACTTTAAAGACGAGTACAACTCGACCACTACTCTGCGCTGGGCTCTACACCTGCTCTTTTACCTTCGCGCCGGGGCGCTCCATAGCTTGGTCATCACTCATCGCAGTGCAAGCCCTCATACCTCGCTCCAAGCAACCAGACCCTGCACCGTAAACTTACTTGCCCTTAGCAACGCTGGCCGAAGCCCTAACGAGGACACTAAAGATGGAGGAATACTGAAGTCTTCCGAAAGCATGGCGGAGCCGGACTTGTTCCAGGAAACGGCAAGGCGCCTGTTCCAGCCAGCCGGTGGGACTTGGCTTATTCAAAACGACAGCCAACCGATAGACAGGACGCCGGGCGCCCACCTCTCACTTGCAATACCACTCTCCCGCGGTACTGCGTCCCTTCAGGAATCTTTGCACACGCTCGTCAATCGGTCGGCAGCGCCCATGCGATGCGTATTGCAGCGTGTCCTCCCTCTGCGACAGAGCTCACCCAAGCGTTAGAGCAAAGGGGCCATGCCTAGTATTGCAAAATGCCACGCAATGCCCTCCACAAGGAACACGGAGTGACTCTCTCCGGCTTAACGCAGACCAGACCTTGGGGACCTGTGACAGCAAGCCGAGTGTGGCAGCGAGGCTGCTCTCGATCGAGGGCACCTTTCTGCTATTCAGACGCACGCCATCCTCGATGGCCGCTTTACCTAACGGACTCGCCCTTCTTACATCACACAACAATACATCTCCGGTTTAAACGAGGAGAAAAGTTCAAAATACATCTCCGGCTTAAACGAGGAGAAGAGTTCAAAATACATCTCCGGCTTAAACGAGGAGAAGGGTTCAAAATACATCTCCGGCTTAAACGAGGAGAAAAGTTCAAATTTTCTCAGATGCACATCAATACATCTCCGGCTTAAACGAGGAGAAGAGTTCAAAAATACATCTCCGGCTTAAACGAGGAGAAAGTTCAAAAAATACATCTCCGGCTTAAACGAGGAGAAAAGTTCAAAATACATCTCCGGTTTAAACGAGGAGAAAAGTTCAAAATACATCTCCGGCTTAACGAAGAAAAGTCCAAAATACATCTCCGGCTTAAACGAGGAGAAAAGATCAAAATACATCTCCGGCTTAAACGAGGAGAAAAGTTTAAAATACATCTCCGGCTTAAACGAGGAGAAGAGTTCAAAATATCCCAGACGCACAACAATACATCTCCGGCTTAAACGAGGAGAGAATTTCAAAATATCTCAGACGCACAAGTGTTTACACTACAGGTGGGAAATTTCGCGTTCGCAAGCAACAAATGCTTTCGGGGCAAAGCTGCATTTGAAGGTCTGTGCGTGTGACTGCTTCAGACAGAGCACGGTCCAAGCACAAAACATCACACAGTGAGGGAAACGAGAGACGTTTCCGAACCCCTGACGTTACGACCGAACCTATCTCAAAATGATACTTCGTCACAGGTGGGCACCGTGCCAAAGACCAGCATACACTTGAGACTCACCCCGGCTCGCCGCTTCGCCGAGAGCGATCTCGGAGGGGAAACCTGGATGACATCCAGGTTTTCCCTCTGCAAACGAGTTGCACGGAAACGTTACAAAAATGCACATCCTACCACCACAAGTTGAAGAAATATCCCTCACAACCGCGTATTCCGCATCCGGCTGGAGCCTTGTAAGGTCTTCCAAAGATGTGCCGTATTCAAAACCGTTGACAGGTAACAACTCCGAAAACACCCAAAGACGAAAAGGAAGCCCGCGGCTCCGGAAAGCTGCAGCCGTATCATACCAGAGCGAATTTCGCAGCTCCCACACTTCGTCACCACTACACTGGAATTGTCGGCCTCCGTGCTGATGATCTCGGAGTGCGAAAAAACGTTGAGAGGAGAGGGCAGCCTCCTCCACGATGCTTGAGCACTTATGGCATCCCAAAGAACAGACAGCACACCCACTCCAAGATCGTGTTCGCAGAGTGTTGCACTCCACATTGATATTCCTGAATAGATATGCTACAAAGTATTCCGTGCAGTGAGTGTCACGAGGGTTGGCGTTGGCGCGGTGAAAACTGCAAATGAAAAGACTTCCCCTCCGGCTCCGCTCGGCGAGCGGCGCTCGCCTCCCCGCTTGCTTGACGCGTGTTTCTCGTTTTAAAGTCATGTCATGTCATGTCATATCAAATGTATGTCATAATGATAATGTCATATGAAATGTCTTGTCGCTCGCTCGTCATCGACAACCAATGGTGATTTGCCATTTGTGCACTTACAAAAGTCGTATTGCAATGGCATCTTTGAGCTGGCATGTTCTGATTGGCTTTCCCGATAGTGGGTGCACATGGTAAGGGCCCTGCCAAAAAGCGTCAGGTAGGAAGGATGGTGTTCCCTCCCCAACCCCGCCCCTACCACCGTGGGAACGCCATGATCTCGGAGTGCGAAAAACGTTGAGAGGAGAGGGCAGCCTCCTCCACGATGCTTGAGCACTTATGGCATCCCAAAGAACAGACAGCACACCCACTCCAAGATCGTGTTCGCAGAGTGTTGCACTCCACATTGATGAGATGTTCACGGTTTTAACCGAGATTATTTTTACGGAGTAGAGTGAGACTTCGAAGTCTCGAATTTCGACCGTGGTCTCGACTCAGATTCGGATTGCACTGAATGTCCGACTGACACGCGGACAGGTATATTCCATGGTGTCGCGAGACCTCGGTCTCACTTTTTAACTTCGAAGTCTCGTTTTTCGACCGTGGTCTCAGAATTTCGACCGCGGTCTCAGAGGACTGGTACAGGTCTGTCTTCTGAACAAGAAGTTTTCGAGTTCGAAATCTACGTGAAATTTTCCACGCGCCAGATGTCGTTCCGCGATGCATGTCATCTTTTTTGTGGAAAAACGAGACTTCGAAGTCTCACTGATGAAAACTGTCTCACGTAACGAATCTGATCGCGTCCACGTGTCTTCCGACGTGGACCAAATATTCTGTCGTTAACCGATATGATTACCTCGGTCTCACTTTTCGACCGAGAAGATGAGACTTCGAAGTCTCGAATTTCTGACCACGGTCTCGTTCGTGATTTCGGTTTCAGTCATCATACGGGCCACTGAATGGCCGAATTTTGAATTCCGATGCTCTCATTCGCCCGACAAGTTTCGACCGAGAAGTTAGAAATCATCTCGGTTAAAACCGTGAACATCTCATGATATTCCTAAATAGATATGCTACAAAGTATTCCGTGCAGTGAGTGTCACGAGGGTTGGCGTTGGCGCGGTGAAAACTGCAAATGAAAAGACTTCCCCTCCGGCTCCGCTCGGCGAGCGGCGCTCGCCTCCCCGCTTGTCACGGGGAAGCTGATTTCCCCCCCACTGTATGGGGGCCTGCTTCTCCCTGTTTCACCCCTCGCCGTGTGTGTGACGTGTGACACCCAGTTAGCCGTGACATCGATCCGTGACCTGCTAGTTAGCCTCCGCGTTAGCCTAACTTATCAGTTTATGTTATCACCGTTCCGAGCACCCGGCCCTGCGTGTTTTCTGTGCTTTACTGCTAATATATTTACCCGTTACAAATATATTACCAGATCATTCTTCCTATAAGGTTATCGGTCCCGTACCGCGCTAGTGGTGCTCACAACATTTTACTCGCTTCGGCCTCATCACCGATTCTACATCCGTACTTATCCGTTCTAATCCGTCAGCGGTTTAAAGACATCTCCGTTACCGTCTTTACCCGTTCGAGTACTCCGCCTACCGTTTGTGATTGGTGGTTTACTTTGCCGTTCAAATCCGTTCTTATCCGTTACCACTTTTGCCGAAATTCTGGCATCTTGCTTCGTTCCTATCCGTCAGCGGTGTGAAGACATCTCCGTTACCGTCTTTGCCCGTTCGAGTACTCCGCCTGCCGTTTGTGATTGGTGGTTTGCTTTGCCGTTCAAATCCGTTCTTATCCGTTCCAACTTTTACCGTAATTCTGGCATCCTACTTCGTTCCAGGCATGTCTCCCCAACGTCCTTCAACACTCTGGCCAGCAGCGCCTCTGCTGCCGGGTAACTGGTCTACCGTATGACTTCACCGCCGTGTTCCTCGTCAAAATCTACCCCAATTTGACTTTTTCATCGTTCGATTTGGTTATTTTTGGCGAAAGTTACGTTTTCGTTTGGGAACCCTAAGTGTTGAGCCCCAGATTTTCCAGCTTACAGCGGCCATGGCTTCGTCTCGTCAGCGTTCGCGCATTTCTGCAGTTGCCTCCGCGCTGCGGGTGATTCGACTACGAGAGCTTACCCTTGGCTACGATCTGGTGGTGTCTGGTGGTGCTTATGCACCAGACACCAAAAACGAGTCCATCAACCACATCGTCGGCATGAGCTTTGACCACTACGAGCTCACCCCGCATCATCCTCCACTCTTCCCTCCACCCTGCGTGCCCCTTGGCCACAGCCTGGTGGTGTTTAGTGGTGTTGCAGCCCCCATCCCGCCGCTTTTCCTCTCTGCTTTCGCACTTATGTGCGGCAGAGTGGGGCCTCACCGCATTTTCCACCTTCCACCTCCCTGTCCCCTCTTCAGCGACGCATTCGCTCTGGTGGTGCCAGGCCGCTTTTGGCTTTGGCACCGCGTGGGCATTGGCTGATTCGTCGTTTTCGTGGCGCTCGAGGACTTATGCAATCGAGAACTCCGCCGCCGCCATTCCGCAATCACGACGCGGCTTGTAGATGCTTGCCCTATGTACTAGGAATTTAGGCAACGCCCCATGCACGGATGTGCTTCTAGTTGGGTTGAGAAAGGCCCCTTAGGCCTAAACATTCTAGTAACTTGGGTTAGGATTTAGGGTTTGCTTGCTTCGGGATGTCCACTCACACCTTCGGGGTGAGGTGGTGTCACGGGGAAGCTGATTTCCCCCCCACTGTATGGGGGCCTGCTTCTCCCTGTTTCACCCCTCGCCGTGTGTGTGACATGTGACACCCAGTTAGCCGTGACACCGATCCGTGACCTGCCAGTTAGCTTGCTAGTTAGCCTAACTTATCAGTTTATGTTATCACCGTTCCGAGCACCCGGCCCTGCGTGTTTTCTGTGCTTTACTGCTAATATATTTACCCGTTACAAATATATTACCAGATCATTCTTCCTATGACCTCACCGCCGTGTTCCTCGTCAAAATCTACCCCAATTTGACTTTTTCATCGTTCGATTTGGTTATTTTTGGCGAAAGTTACGTTTTCGTTTGGGAACCCTAAGTGTTGGGCTCCAGATTTTCCAGCTTACAGCGGCCATGGCTTCGTCTCGTCAGCGTTCGCGCATTTCTGCAGTTGCCTCCGCGCTGCGGGTGATTCGACTACGAGAACTTACCCCTGGCTACGATCTGGTGGTGTCTGGTGGTGCTTATGCACCAGACACCAGAATCGAGTCCATCAACCACATCGTCGGCATGAGCTTTGACCACTACGAGCTCACCCCGCATCATCCTCCACTCTTCCCTCCACCCTGCGTGCCCCTTGGCCACTGCCTGGTGGTGTTTAGTGGTGTTGCAGCCCCCATCCCGCCGCTTTTCCTCTCTGCTTTCGCACTTATGTGCGGCAGAGTGGGGCCTCACCGCATTTTCCACCTTCCACCTCCCTGTCCCCTCTTCAGCGACGCATTCGCTCTGGTGGTGCCAGGCCGCTTTTGGCTTTGGCACCGCGTGGGCATTGGCTGATTCGTCGTTTTCGTGGCGCTCGAGGACTTATGCAATCGAGAACTCCGCCGCCGCCATTCCGCAATCACGACGCGGCTTGTAGATGCTTGCCCTATGTACTAGGAATTTAGGCAACGCCCCATGCACGGATGTGCTTCTAGTTGGGTTGAGAAAGGCCCCTTAGGCCTAAACATTCTAGTAACTTGGGTTAGGATTTAGGGTTTGCTTGCTTCGGGATGTCCACTCACACCTTCGGGGTGAGGTGGTGTCACGGGGAAGCTGATTTCCCCCCCACTGTATGGGGGCCTGCTTCTCCCTGTTTCACCCCTCGCCGTGTGTGTGACGTGTGACACCCAGTTAGCCGTGACATCGATCCGTGACCTGCTAGTTAGCCTCCGCGTTAGCCTAACTTATCAGTTTATGTTATCACCGTTCCGAGCACCCGGCCCTGCGTGTTTTCTGTGCTTTACTACTAATATATTTACCCGTTACAAATATATTACCAGATCATTCTTCCTATAAGCTTGCTTGACGCGTGTTTCTCGTTTTAAAGTCATGTCATGTCATATCAAATGTATGTCATAATGTCATATGAAATGTCTTGTCGCTCGCTCGTCATCGACAACCAATGGTGATTTGCCATTTGTGCACTTACAAAAGTCGTATTGCAATGGCATCTTTGAGCTGGCATGTTCTGATTGGCTTTCCCGATAGTGGGTGCACATGGTAAGGGCCCTGCCAAAAAGCGTCAGGTAGGAAGGATGGTGTTCCCTCCCCAACACCGCCCCTACCACCGTGGGAACGCCATTCGCCTTATCCCACCTTCGCACAAGGGAAGCTTATGGGAGCCGATTCACGCGAAAGGTCGCCAAAAGAGAACAATCGTGCCGAACCGCGCAAAAAACGCGACTGAATCGGCTGTCGCGGGTTGTCGCGGGCTGTCGCGGGCTGCTCGATGCTGTTTCCAAATGCTCGATGCTGTCGCTTCATTTCCAAATTTCGGGAGGAGAGCGCAAAATGTCGAACAGCATCAAGGATTTGGAAACAGAGCTCAAAAGTTATGATAGTGACGTGGCAAGAAATAGCATTCGGGTCTGAGCGAGCAGTGCGACCGTAGGATCAGTCGAAGACGAGCGAGCGACAAGCTAGTTATAGCTGCCACGTCAGACGTATATGCTCTGGACTGCGCCTCCGGCACAGTCCAGAGCATATAGTCTGACGTGGCAGCTATAACTACCTCTTGTCGCTGTCGCTCGCTCGTCATCGACAACCAATGGTGTTTTGCCATTTGTGCACTTACAAAAGTCGTATTGCAATGGCATCTTTGAGCTGGCATGTTCTGATTGGCTTTCCCGATAGTGGGTGCACATGGTAAGGGCCCTTCCAAAAAGCGGCAGGTAGGAGGATGGTGTTCCCTCCCCAACCCACTCCAAGATCGTGTTCGCAGAGTGTTGCACTCCACATTGATATTCCTGAATAGATATGCTACAAAGTATTCCGTGCAGTCACGAGGGTTGGCGTTGGGGCGGTGAAAACGTGAAAACTGCAAATGAAAAGACATAAAGACTTCCCCTCCGGCTCCGCTCGGCGAGCGGCGCTCGCCCCTCCCCGCTTGCTTGACGCGTGTTTCTCGTTTTAAAGTCATGTCGTGTCATATCAAATGTATGTCATAATGTCATATGAAATGTCTTGTCGCTCGCTCGTCATCGACAACCAATGGTGTTTTGCCATTCGTGTGCACTTACAAAAGTCGTATTGCAATTCGACATTCCAGATTCCCACATTCGACATTGCTGATTGCACATACCGTACAGGATACAGATTGAGATAGAACATTCAACATAGATAATCTTAAATAATTAGATAGAACATTACATACGATAGTGATATGACAGTGATGACGATAATTGTGCTGCGCTCGATCGTCATCACTCTGAAATCCAAATGATTATTGGATGTTTGGATGGACAGACCCAAGGCGGTTGTGTTGCCGTCGTGCTGCAGCCACGTCATCTAGCGAGGCCACGGTGTTCTGGATGCGATGGTTGCGCCGCATCGCTCAAACATGTGCTCCCAAATCAGGATAAGCTTCAGCTTGGCATAGGTTTTGTCTGGAGCATTGCGTGCAGTAGCCCCTTTCTCATTTCTGCTCTCACTGTTAACGTGTTCTCGGTAAAAAATGGCGGCCTTCACTAGCACCGCTCGTGTGTGCACCAATGTCAACATTTCCACAGCACGCGAGAACAAGTCTTCGTCTATGTCCCTGCGTGCTGTTGCGCCCAAGGCGACTGCCATGCCTTCTTTCTCCGGCCTGAAGATTAGCGGAAGCTCAGAGAGTTTCCTTGGCTCTGGCATTTCCCGGCCATCGACTGCATATCGCGCACAGGCAGCTCATAATTTTGGCGCCACTGCGGGCATGGAGGCTGGAGTTGGTATTTATGGAGATAAGGCCGGAATGACCCAAATTTTCACTGAAGATGGGAAGGCCCTTGCAGTGACTGTCATCTCTCTTGCTGATGGAAACGTTGTCACACAGGTGCGTCATACACTTCTTTGTATGCACGCAACAATTCTTTATTCTGGAAAGTTTATGAAAGTCCTGTCCTGTTGCACTAGCAAGCAAAACGACACGAATCACTATGGCACAAAGAGCACATGTAGCAGTAGCTCTATCTTTACACGAAATATTAGTTTCGCAACTTATCGTAGCTCACGAGTTTCGCAGAAGTAAACTAGTGTGCTTTGTTCGTCTGAGGTCACACTGCAGAGCACATGGGAAAGTGGTCTGTCATTCACGGTGTAGCACGCCCCTCTTTCCCGTTTTGCGGGCAACAGTTTTCGTTGTGACAGTCAGCCCACAACACTGTGGTATGACAACAGTGTTGTGAAGTGAAGCGCAGCTAGCAAATTAGTTTACGATTGTTGCGTTACTCATTTCACTCATATCTCCTTCTCATCACGTCAGAGATGATTCGACAGGTCCTTTTCCGTGAGACAGTCGCACGTCTTCCTTGGTTTTTCTTGAGCGTTCATAAAGTTTTACCGCTGCGAGATGATATAGTCGCTGGAGTTGCCTGGTACTGTGCGAACACGGTATAAGGCCTGAAGACTGCGCTGTGATGCAGGTTAAGACCCCGGAGACGGATGGATACACCGCGGTTCAAGTTGGATACAGGGGCTCCAGAGAGAGCAAGATGACGCAGCCTGAACTGGGCCACTTAGCGAAGTCTGGAAGCCCGCCACTGCGACACTTGGGCGAGTTCAGGGTATTGCCTCAGCGTTCTTCGCAACCCGCCGCCCTGTTGTATGTTGTATGTTCGCGTCAGTCTTTCGGTTACTTATGTGGGCGGGAATTTTTCTGCAGGTGAAATCGGCTGAGGGGTTCGAAAGTGGAAAGCAACTCCAACTCGAGGAGATGTTTAGCGCAGGTGATTTGGTGGACATTCAGGGAACTAGCATTGGTAAGGGCTTCCAGGGTGGCATCAAGCGCCACGGTTTCAAGCGTGGTCTCATGACCCACGGCTCCAAGTCTCACCGCGAGCACGGTATGTCAGCAGACGACCACTCATCCATCCTCTTGTTTGTGCTTTGGCCCCCCCTTACTATCAGTTCAAGCGTTTCTATCTATGTTTCCCGACAGCACAAACGTGTGCAAGGCCAAGAAAATGTTGGATATGTGCTCTAGTACAAGGCAGGCGAATAGTTTGTTCTGTATCAAGCCAACTTTTCTCTTTGCTTACGCTTCCTGGCCGAACCCGCAGGATCGACGGGTCCTGGTACCACCCCCGGTCGTATCTATCCCGGCAGCAAGCAAGCTGGACAGATGGGAAACAAGACTATCACTGTGAGGAAGTTGGAGGTGGTCCGAGTTGATGCGGAAAATCGCTGCATGCTGGTTAAGGGCTCTGTCCCTGGCAAGCCGGGTAACATGCTGAGGATCACTCCTGCGAAGATTGTTGGCAAAAATGTTTAACAGTCTTCAGGTTATAGCTGCATAGTTACACAGCACCTAAGTACATGTTATAATGTAATATTCATAGTAGTTCTCGTCACCTTCAGCTCTCCTGATATGTGACAATTCCATGGAGTGTGGGAACATGTGTAAATATAACTTTGGTAAAACTGCGGCGGAGCATTCATGATACACTTCATTTTCACTTTTAAATGACGTCGTCTTCCATTCTGTTCAGGTCCGATAAAAGTGCTAATCAAGGGGGCGAGTATGTTGTGTGAGAATAGTCGAATGCAAAACACAAATTACGAGAGTTGTGCTTCACTTTGGCGAAGTTTGTGACTGCCATGGATAGTGAGGATCGATCAGGGAAAATATCAACATCATTACATGCGTACTGTCCCGGTGTTGCAGGGACATCATTCTATTATGTCTTTTTGGTTGATCTAACGAAACGAGATCTTTTTATTATATACTGTACACTGAACGAAATGTCAGGTTGAGCTTTGTATGCAAACTGTAAACTGATTTATGAGGCCGAAGACGTTTCCGTCTACACCTCGTTATCGATTGTCACAACACAACTCTGTGACCCGAAATGTACAAACCCGAATCTTTCATCATATCTCGATTCGTCATCAATTCCAATCTCGATCTTGAATCACGTTCGTTCTGTCAAAACCTGACACGATGCCAGGCTGTCATACTGACACGATGCCATACTATCATACTTGCCATTTTCTCGGAACTTCTATATCTCTCTGTCGAATCATGACATGATGTCAGACTGTCATACTGTCACGATGTCATACTGCCATACTGCCATGCTGTCATACATGTCATTATTCTACATCTCTCACGTTCACGGGGAGACAGACTTTTGCCCCCCCATAAATTGGGGGTGACTGTCCCTTCCTGTGTCACCCCTCGCCCTGTGGTGTCACTTGCATCTTGCCTGTCCGTGTGTTCGTTTCGCTCTGCGATAATAAAACAACCTAAGTATGTTATTATCTCATCTTAGTTTGTTGTGACCTCCGGGACCTCCGCTGTCCAGCTTCGTTCGTTCGGGGACCGTGATATATATAAGTTATATTATCATATATATATATCCGTTCCCATCAGGTTATGGCCTCACCACTGTTCAGTGGTGGTTTCAGATTTCATCTTACTTTGATCCCGCGGAACCAGCGGTTATCGTAGCGGAACAAGCTACTCACACCCGGCTGAGCGCATTGCTCACCGACGCATCTGACTCCGCGTGCCTCCAGAAGCACCGGTCGTCTCCCCGGAACGGAACCAGTTCCCGGACTTCGCGTGCGGCATCTGCACGTCCAACAACGACATCGCGACATCAGCGACGTTTTGCTTTGACGACGACCTTGAGCGCATCAAGCCACATCTTGTTCGAGTAGAATTCACCACATGCTTGACTTCTACGGCGGGCTTTGAGCGGCATTCGCTTCTGCATTTTCCCGACACGTGTCCAGTGTCGCGAACAACATATCACGTAAACCTACTTTACACTCTGGCCAGCAGCACCTCAACTGCAGCAAATTTGGCTTACCGCACGACGTTTCTGACGCGACCGCCGCTTTCAGCGTCAAACTCTACCCCAATTTGACCTTGTCATCACTTGAAATTGTCAATTTTCCGAAAAGTTGGAGTTTCGCCTTGAAACCCTATCTTTCACTCGCAGAATTCTGCAGCCTGCGGTCTGCACCCATGTCCACCGCACGTCAGCATGCGCGTATGGCCGCTGTGCGTTCAGTGGTGGCATATCTCCGACTACGTCGACATCATATTACCCCTGGCTATGGTCTGGTGGTGTCTGGTGGTGCTTATGCGCCAGACACCAACATCGCGAGTCCATCGCCTTCGCCAATGACGAGAACTCTGACCACACCGAGTTGCGTCCGCAGCGGCCTCCACTCTCCCCTCCACACTGCGTGCCCCTTGGCCACTGCCTGGTGGCGTGTGGTGGTGCTGCGATACCCCGCCATCCCACCGATTCTCCTCTCTGCTTTCGCACTCGTGTGCAGCGGAGTAGGCACACGCCGCATTTTCCACCTTCGCCCCCCTCAAGGTGTCCTCGTCCCCGCACTCGCTCTGGTGGTGCCATGCATCATGGCACTGCACCGCCGCGTGGGCATTGGTTGACGACATCCCAGCGGCGCTCGACTCCATCCACGATCGAGGATTCCGCCGCCATCCACCCTCGCACGCTGGAGCCTAGTAGCCTCTGTAGGCCTGCGGGAGTACACATCCCCGCAGCACGTGCATGGGCGTAAGCCCCTAGAGCATGCATCTTGAGACCAGCGTTGGCGTAGCCGTACTAGCTGGGTTGAAAAAGGCCCCTTTGGGTCTCGCATGATGCTTGCTTTGTTAGAGTTTTGCCTTTGTGGCCAACCGTAGGATGTTAGGACCGCCTTGTCCAGCTTGCGTCGTGGCACCTCACGCCTTCGGGGTGAGGTGGTGTCACGGGGAGACAGACTTTTGCCCCCCCATAAATTGGGGGTGACTGTCCCTTCCTGTGTCACCCCTCGCCCTGTGGTGTCACTTGCATCTTGCCTGTCCGTGTGTTCGTTTCGCTCTGCGATAATAAAACAACCTAAGTATTTTATTATCTCATCTTAGTTTGTTGTGACCTCCGGGACCTCCGCTGTCCAGCTTCGTTCGTTCGGGGACCGTGATATATATAAGTTATATTATCATATATATATATATATATCCGTTCCCATCACACGTCTCAGTTCATACTATCAGCCATACGCATGACCCGTCACACTCGAGATATCACAACCGTCGTGCCCACCGGCACAACTCCCCCCTTAGGAGTGGATATACTCCGTGACCACTCCTAACATCAAAGGCAGGGCTGGCTATCTTCCATAATATGCTCCTAATCACATTGCTCCGCATATTGTGCTTTAACTGCCGTCCCATCCGCTCACTGAAAGTCCCAGAAAGGCTCCCCCCCGGTCACGCTGCCAACGCTAACCTCGGGTTCCGCGCGATCCTTGACAGACAGTATTTAAGGCGGGTCTTCAGTCTTCAGTCGCTGCTTGCCATTGAACTTCAGGTGCTGAAACAACTGCCGAAGGAGCAGACGGGGGATAGGATACACTGTCGTCGCTGCTCCAGCACCTGGTTGACCAGGATGTGGACCTGATGATTGAGCTGTATCTGGGTGTGTGGCAGAAGCCCATCTGCAGTCACAAGGGGTGGCCGCAGTACATCGCAGGAGGGGTGTGAGAGGAGAGCTGTTGGTCCATATACAAGTGGGTTTCATATACCTCTCACCATACAATCATGCAGTAGGTGCATACCAGGGGAACACGCATGAAAGGTCCCAGTCGCGGCGCGTTGGGGTAACGCCCTCTGGGGTTCTCAATGAACCGATGCGATGGTTGCAAGTATGAAATCACCTGCAGAGTACGCTGCACTATCGCATCTGCAGTCACCAGATCCGGGGGGCGCCTGTGGTGCGAGCCTGGCTGTACTGAGTGCAAGGAGGACTACTAGCCCATATGACATCAAAATAACCTGGTGGATACTGTTGATAATTCCACTGCATGATGTCCACCACATGAATCTATAGCTGGCATTTTACCGGGTAAAGGATTTTGGGCCTTGGTAATACCAAGTAAAATACCGGTATTGCTTTACCCGGTATTACTAGGGTAATACCGGGATGGGAATTTTGACAATATTTAAGAAAAGCGGCTTTAACGAACCTCTAATCTATAAAAATTGTATCGAATCAAGCACATATCGCACATTGCAACCTCGCCCATCGATCCCGAAACTTACTATTGTCTTTCTTCCACGAATTTCGAAATTCCGAAATTTCCCAAAATTTTCATGTCACAGATTTCGGCCATTTCGGTAAGGTAATCGGGTAATCGGTGCGAACTTTCATGGTAAAATTGGGTACAATCGATGGTATGGCGGGGGTAATACCCGGTAATACTCGTACCCGGTATTACCAAAGGTATCAAAATTTGGTAAAATGCGGTAATACCACCCTGCACTGGGGTAACGAAATTTGGGGTAAAGTAATACCGGGTAAAATACCGGTATTACTTTTACCAGGTATTACCTTTGGTAAAATTTGTGCCAGCCATACATGAATGGGCTGCCAGGCTGCTACTGAGTCCAAAGTGATAGTTTCTGCCGAGGGGAAGCACCGTAGAAACTCTCGCTCCACCGAACTCGTGTGCCGCTGAACAATATCAATATGCGAGGTCCAAGTACTTTCATCTGCTGGCATCTGCTGGCAACTCCGTGACCAAGGCCAGTGTCCCATCCTCCAGAGTCTCACGGTGCTCCCAGGGTAGAGGGTATTCACTGTGACACTCTGAGGCCTCCAACAGTTCCAATTCATCACACGGGTTCGATATCAACTGGGCAAACGGCTGACCTGCTTGGGCTGCCCTCCGCCCTCGCTGCTCTCTGCGCTTTATTGCTTCATCGCGAACCTGCGACTCCATCTGTAACCTGGCTGCCTCGAAGTCCCTTAACTGCTGAAGAGGTGCTCCACGCTCCAACTTGTCCCTGGTCCTCCACTGGTCATGGGCCTTGGTGTACCCAGTCCACCTCACTTTCCACTCCTCTACCTCCTTACCCCGTACCACACGCACCCTGCGGGCTAGGATACGGTCCACACGTGCCTCTCGCTGTCTGTCAACCACCACCTCCTCTGCAGGAGGCCGGCGGCCACCCTGGTTGCGGTGGTCCGCTGGAGAAGCCACATCCACAGGAGGGAAGCCTTCGCAGCTCTGCCCTCGGACCTGCAGGAACTGGAAGCGGGCGCCATCCTGGCCACAGTCGTGCAGGGGAGAGCGCTGCAATACCTTCGCAGGGTCCGGGCGAACGGTGGTATGGGGTTCCCGCAGGAGGAACCGCGCTCGCCACCACAGCAGGCGAGGCACCTGGACGTCCGCCTCCGGGAGGGCCTCCCAGAGACATTTCAGAAGAGGCTGCTTGGGCTCGCAGGGGCAGCGAGCACCCCGTGGGGACGGGCCATCCGCTCCTCGTCGCCGCAACTCGGGGGAGTCCTGTCGCAGGACTGGGCGCTGCTCTTCTCCCCAGACTTCCACCTGGTGCGGCTGGGGAGGTCCCTCCCGCGGGGACACATCCTGAGGGAGGAAGCGGCTCGGCGCAGGTGGTACACCGGGGTGGGGGCAACAGGTGGAATACACCTGCCCTCTCCTCAGGCCGTCAGAAGAACAGGCAACCTTCCAGCAACAGCTCTCCTGCCCTTTCACGGAGGGTGTGCACAGGGTCTTCCTGCACATCAGGGCGAGGGAGTCTGCGAACGTGCGCAGACCTCCGCCGCCGGACATTGGAGACCTGCTCCGGGACCCGGAGCTTCCGGCATCCCTGCGGGAGTGGATAGTTTCATCGCGCTGAGCACAGACGGACGCAAAAACTTATCCAAGGTGTTGAACTTGGTAGTCCCTTGCTTGAGTAATTTTGCATCTTTTGTTAATACGCAGGAGGCCGTGAGTTTGCTTGATACCCTTGATACTGTAAAGTGCACCCTTGCATTTTGTGTCGCGACCATCTGCCTGCGGGTAGGATAGGGCACACTTGCAGACTGGGAGTAAGTCCGATCCCATGAAACGCGAGTCGGTCGTCGCATGAATCAAGAAATACGCCGACGAATACGGACAACCCCAACCTGACAAAGCCGAGATTCACCTTTTGGATGGTTTGACCATCGAAGAGCTGTGGGACGAGTACATCGAGGGCTTGCGTGAGAATGAGGAGAGTGAAAAGATCTCTCTCAGTTACTTCCACAAAGTATTTGACGAAGATTGCAGCTCTTGGCTCAAGATTCCATCGGTGAACCGATTTTCTCAGTGTGATGTTTGCGCGTCCTTCAAGTTATTGAATGAAGGCTTAACCAAATCTCAAAAAGGTGAATATTCTTGAATAGCTTTGTGATGTGTTTATATGCTTATGTAATTTGTTCACTGACCCGAATTTGTGTACCTTGTACAGCGCAATACAACGGGCCTCTCAACAAACATCTGGCAATCGCACGAGCGGAGCGCCAGAAGTTCTACAAACATGGTCGTAAAGCGAATATGGCCAAGAGCATTGCCATGAACAAAACTTGGCATCCCGCCGGCGACGAAGTACCAAGATTAACCCTCGCACCACATGTACCATCCGGTACCGCCCGAAGCCTTGCATGCCACTCTGAACCGGATATGTATTGTTCTTCACCCACCTTCGAATCTTCCCGTTGAATGATTCGAACACGTACATCCATGTCCCCCGTATTGGACCATACATGAGGAGTTGGTCGGGGAAGTGGGAAAGCAAATGCGTGTTGATGACCAGCCAGTCAGGTGAGCCATCGCGCTCGAGTGACTTGAAGAACTCATCCACCAGATTTTGAAGCTTAGGAACATCCTGCAAAATCACCAAATAAAAGGTAATTAAGGAAGACGTGTGGAATGTACTCGGAACGTATTCGGGATGTCTTCCAGATGTCTTCCGTACCTTACAGTCTACAAGCTCCGAAGTGAGCTCTCTCGTTATGACCGTCAACTGCCCGATCAAGTCTTCAAGCATGTTTTTCGAGTAGCCCTCGTCTCTATCCCAAGACGCTAGCACGCTCATGATGCCCGCTTGTAGCATTTTCAACGCCTCGTGACACTTGAGCGTCTTCGGTCCGGTGTTCGTGCCGTTCGGACGCAACATCTTCTTACGGCCTTGCCCCCATGACCTTCCCAACGAGAGCTCCGTCATGAACTTCAAGGCGGTCTCTAGCGATCTCAAAGATTTCAACCCTTTTGCCCGCATCGGGATTTGAAACGGACCAATTGCCATTGAATATCGTTCCACACCTGTCATTTTCCCGGGCGCGAAAGTTAGTGGTAACAGGAAGACATCTGGAAGACACGTAGAGGATACTTGGGGCACCTTCCGGGCACCTTCCTAGCTAGTGGTCGGGTTTTGACTGCATCACCTTTGTCGTCCCTTGTCGTCTTCCACCACGTGGGATGCATATCGTTCGCGCGAGCGTGCTCTCTTACACCCGGCGTAAAGTCGAACCCCATGAGTGCCTCATGGACATATAGCCCAAGGTTTCGGAGTTGATGCATGCCGTCAAGGATGACATTCTTGGAAAGATCGAAATACGGCAAACGAGATAGTGCCGATGGGAACTTCACACCGGTTTCGCCGATTTCCTCCTCCAACACTTCCTGAAGATTGGCCGCATTCTTACACGTGCTAAGCAAGACGTGTCGTTGGCCCGCGCGTCGAATGAACTCGTCGGTCTTTGGTACGGCGGGCCCTGCGTACAATAACAGGAAGACGCTCAGATGATGACACCCGGAAGATGTTGTGAATACATTCGGCATGTCTTTGGGGAAAGCGGACCTGGCGGATCTTGCTCGCAAAACGTGTACAACATCTTATTTAGATGCGGGCATTTCCCTTTCCCCCGGATCAAACATTTTGCACACGCACAGAAGCTGCCCACGCCCATAATGTTCATAGCATCGACGAGCCCTACATAGTCAAACACGGCGGCAAGAAGCATCGCCCGGCATTGGAACACGTCGTCCGTGAAGGAGTCCCAACATGGAAACCCAACTTCCCAAAGTTCCAAAAGCTCGTCTACCAACTTCTCGTAGAGGATGGTGGTGTTCTTCGGCTTCCCCGCCATCATTCCCCACAACTCAAGGTTCACAAACTTCTTGCGGATTTCCGGTGGCAAGTTCAACACTTGAAAGTAGATAGGGAAAACCCCCGACTTGTCCTTCCAAACGGTGGCCCCATCGGCGCAAACCATGAGGATGACGTTGCGAGGATCCTTGAAGAAGTCGGGATATGCAGCTTGCTTCGCCTTCCACTCAGATCCATCTGCAAGATACATAAATACAACTTAAATTCATTCAAGTAGTAGGAATCAGGAAGTCATACAGAAGGTGTACGGAAGACATTCTGCGCATCTTCTGTACTTCTTCGGGGCAATTCAGGATATGCTCTATCAATGTGTTACTCACCGGGAATGTCTTCCAAAATGCCTTCCTCAGACTTTTCCCGCGTGGCGTGCGTACGCATGAGCCCAGCAACGTCGGGATGGCTGTAAATTGCTTGAAGTAAATCCTTGAAATGCCAATGATAGAATTGGCACTTCGCCTTCCCCCGCTTTGCACTCGGGGTGGCTTCGGTATTCCGGGTGTCGTCCGCACCCTCGGCATTCCCCGCACCGCACCGATCCTTACCTCCCTCCCAACGGCATGCCCCGCACCTTGGACAGAAGTCAAAGTCCGCGAATTGTTTTTCGAACATCACGCACCCATGCGGGCAAAGGTCTACCACTAGGAGTGGGATATCAATGGCCTTAAACCGAGCAATGCTTTGTTTGAACGAGTCGGGCAACTTAGAAAACACGTCCGGATGATTAGTTTTCAAAATGTGCAGCAGTTGCCCAAAGGATTCTTGAGTCATATTGCCATCCAGATTCAACTCCAATAAGTCGAGTAGGGTATCCTCGGAGCTCGTCGCTGCGGTCTGTCATCGAAGGATAAAACGGAAGGCGTCAGGAAGACGCACGGAAGACGTACGTCCCTCGTAACTTCCTCCGGGCGTGTTCCGGGTACAAAAGACACCACACTATATACAATTTTCAATTCTGAGCAAAATATTCAAACAGCGAACGTTACCTCCATATCAGCCAAGTTCTCCAACGACTTTAATTTTCCTTCGATTTCTTCCGTCACCTTTCTAGCAAGTTTCGGGTCGACATGGTCGAGTAATTCGTCGAGCTCTTCTTGAACGGCTTCCGGGTCCGGCAAGTTTCCATCGGCATCGGCATCGGCATCGTCAAGGGAACCGGAATCGGCATCTTCCTGTCAACCACAATCACTTTCAATGGGCAAGAGATACGTGCCAATTGTGAAGAACAACTGCATTACCTATCAGAAATAACCGATTTTGATATGTACCTTCATTCTCAAGAAGACATGCGGATGATACCCGGAAGACCTTCTGCACGTCTTGCGGGTACCTTCCGTGAGGGTTGCCTGATAATGATAGTCTTTCTACCCGGATTTGCACACCTGATCCGACTCCTCGCCATCGGGATGTTGCTCATCGTCTTCCACAGCCTCTTCCGGAAGCGTCGGAAGGCATACAATCTGTTTGAACATAGTCCTATGTCGAGACCGTGTCCTCACACCATCGACGGGTTGGTGCTGCACGAGCTGCCCGCCCAGGCCTTGGCCGCTGAGGCGAAGGATGAGGTGGGTACGTTAATTAGCTTAATTAAGTTCTGTTTCACCTGTTTTGTTGTCTCACCAAGAAGACGTCACCAGGACACGTCAGAGACGTTCTGAGGGTATTATGCACGTCTTCCTTAGTTAATAGAGCTTAGCTAATATGCAAGTATGACTGAGTGTCTTCTGAGTGTCTTCTGAGCGTCTTCTGGTATAACATACTAACATATGCCTGTTTCAGTGGCGGCATGCCTGCAGGCGGTAGAGTTGGAGACTCAGACGCAGATCGAGGAGCTCGAAAAAAAAGGCGGGCAGCTCTAAGGTTAGGAAGGTGGCGGAGGCGGTGGCGGAGGACAAGAAGGCGAAGGGGAAGGCGGCATCGGAGGACCCGAAGGCGAAGGGGAAGGCGGCATCGGAGGACCCGAAGGCGAAGGGGAAGGCGGTGGCGGAGGACGATGACGAAACACACTATTCGATGAAAATGACATTATCATACGTCATTTTTGGATTTATATATATTTCATAAAAATCAGGGTTTAGTGATATTTATGCGCGAAATAGGGATACATAAAGGCAACACGGTAGAAAAGTGCAGTATGCGTACAATGAAAACACCGAAATATGCATACATGTATCTGTACTAGGGTACATCACGAGTCAGTACGAGAGACAGGCGTGTCAGAATGACGAGTGACAGAAATGATGACAGTCACCATCCGGAAATGATGACAGTCACCAGCATGACCGAATGACACAGGTGACTGGAAGAATTGACAAAGGTGACTGACAGAAGTGACTGACTCAAATGTGACATTTAGGATTCGATCAGTAACTGGAGGGAATCGAGGAGGACCTCAGTTATACAGTCACATCAGCAGATCTGTGAGTATTCAAATGAGAGACTTGGGAGGTGACAGTCAGAAACATTTAAGTACTGATGACAGATCCCAGCTGATTGGTTGTTGCAGTCAGCAAATGACTGAACACATGAAGTGGCATGGTAAGGACGAGTTACCTTAAGTAGAGAGCTGTGCAAGCTCTCGGGGTTGAGTTTAAATTTGTCGTACATTGCAGCCACCTCTGTGGCTGTTAGGCAACTTGACCAAAGAGTAATAAAAAAGATCCGATTCCGATATTACCCTATGGTCCCAGGACCATATTCTCTGCAAGTGTTACTTGCACCCTTGTGAGACTGGTTCAGTCCTCACAACCGAACAACATATAAGTATCATGCTTACAGCTATACATCTCCTTGTAGGACTGCTGAACTAGGTTCCCTTCCTACATTGTGTAAATAGACTTAGAAGCTCTTAGAGAGCACCCCCGAATAACTGGTATCAGCGTGATTGCGACTTTGCGGCTCTCGCTGGCGCTACGTTCTACAACGTCTGTATTCTACGAGACGTAGGAAATCGCGTGTTTTTCTGCGTTCGTGGCAAGCAATTTTACGTCGTACCGTTAGCGCGCGCTTAATTGCGTGTTTAGCGGAAAACGCGACGTTTTGTATTTCAGTCTGATCTTTGAATCGCTGAGCTCGTCCGAGATCTTCTTCTTGGCGGGTGAATTTTCAGTAATCGTCGGGATTAGCGATGAATTTTTTACCGGGAGTTTTTCTGGAAATCCCTGCGAAGGGGTCTTACTCGCATCATGCTTCGCGGCTTGCGTCGTATGTCCAGCGTGGTATGATCAGCAGTTCGTTGGCAGTTCATGCGTCGCGCATGGCTCATGCTGCGTTTGCACATCATTATGTGGGACAAGCCTTTTTGCCGCCGCAGGACTTGGACAGCATTACGCGGATCCTCTCTTACGAGTGTTCGTGGACTGGCATGCACGACTATGATTCGCCGCTGTTACCCGCGCTACAACATCATTGTGCATCCGTCGACTGGGCTGCGCGGACTGCTGGTATGACAAATGTGGCGGTGTGTCCTCCAGTACTTGTCCACGGGCATTGTCTGGTGTGGATGTACTCTCGATCGTACGCCATGCTGTTGCATGCGCATAGCGACATACGGTCGCCGCAAGTAGCAGTTGCTGGAATGGGTGCGACGATGTATGTGCATCCGCAGCAAGTGTTTACGCCAATGAAAGGTGCGTCGCAACTGCCGCATGCGTGTGTGCATGCGCAACCACCGTGCGCGGGCGCTCAGGTATTGGGCGTGCCAGCAGCGTGTGCTGATGTATACGACCAGCAGCGAATGGATGAGTTGATGGCTGGATACGCGCGGTGGTTGACCGCCAAGCGTCGGCGTCAGCAACTTATAGCCAAGCGACGGTGCCAACGGCGGCATCAGCGACAACACGTATCGCCGCTGAGTGATGGCGGTTCTGATGTGTTGGCATTTCAGTGTTTGTCTTCGCGCGATGACGGGCCATCTGCATCATTGCAGTGCTCGTACTCCTCTGATGCAGCTGTAGATGTGGATCACCGCGGGCAGTTGCGACAGCAGCAGGCGCTGCCGATCGGTGATAGCAGCTCAGCAGAGGCCGAGCGGCTATTTGCGATATCTCAGCGGTTACGGCCGCGAGCTCTCGTTCAGTTTGAGGGGGGGGGAGAAGCGATCGGTGATGATCGACATGTTGATGCATTCACTGATAATCATGCTGATCCACCACCTCCAGAGCCGCCTCCGGTTTCAGATATAATGTGTCGTGGTGAATCGTTGCCGGCTGCACAGTATATATCGTCATTGCATCCGTATCATGATACCACCTTGGATATTGACGATTCAGCATCAGCTTTGTGCTATCCCGACCCGGATGATTCAGCCGATAACGTCGCAGTTGGTTGCATTTCTGATCATGGTGATGTCCCCGGAATTTTGTCTCCTTCAGTCGCATCTGTGTGCGCTATATCCGAAGTGCATACACTCGCAGAATCGTCACCAACTTCTCATCCAGAATGTTCAGCAACCGCAGGACTACAAACTCCGTCTTCAGCATGTATTACAATATCGTCATCAATGCGCGAGCTTGCCCATGGCGATGTTGCCTTGCATAGAGATGGTGCAACTGATGGTAATCATCACATAACCGACGGTGCAGATGGTTATTGCACAACCGAATATTGCGCAGCTGCTGCACCAGCAACAGCATCATATGCTCTTCGTGTTTCTGACTTTTCGGTGCGATCGCAATCCTTGATCGCAAAGTTCAAACGGCTTCTTGCAATGTCTCAGCGGTTGCGGCAGCGGCGAGCTCGCGTTCATTTTGAGCAGCAGCAATTAATCGTCGGCAGTGATGAAATTGGGTATAATACTTCATCAACAGTGTGGTCGCCGTCGCTCATTATGCTGGAAAGTGGCATGCACACACATACACACATACCTGATCGGTGCATCATCGGCAGGTGCGTGTGTCGCGAGTATTGTATATCATCAGCAGAATATCATTATAATGTCGACGGCCGTATATATTATCGGTGCATCATCGGCTTGTGTGTGCACACACACACTGGAGTCCGGGCATCGACGGCTTTGCTAGCGGCGCGTGATGCTGCTGCAACCGATAATAATGGCACATCATATTATTATACTGCCGACGGCCGTATATATGATCGGTGCATCATCGGCTTGTGTGTGCACACACACACTGGAGTTCGGCCATCGACGGCCTTGCTAGCGGCACGTCATGCTGCTGCAACCGATAATAATGGCACATCATATTATTATACTGTCGACGGCCGTATATATGATCGGTGCATCATCGGCCTGTGTGTGCACACACACTCTGGAGTTCGGGCATCGACGGTCTTGCTAGCAGCGCGTGATGATGTTGCGACGGATAATAATGGCACATCATATCATTATACTGTCGACGGCCGTATATATGATCGGTGCATCATCGGCCTGTGTGTGCACGCACACACCGGAGTTCGGGCATCGCCGGTCTTGCTGGCGGCGCGTGATGATGTTGCGACCGATAATAATGGCGCATCATATCATTATACTGTCGACGGCCGTATATATGATCGGTGCATCATCGGCCTGTGTGTGCTCACACACACCGGAGTTCGGTCATCATTGACGGCCTTGCCAGCAGCGCGAGATGATGGTACGAATTGTACTACCCTCCAGTGTGAGCACACGGTGACAGAGTGCGCGTGGGTACGAGTGCATAAATATTGCTGCCAAGGGTGCGCACTCCCATGTGTATATGTGTGCAGCTGCATGATGACTGCCGATGATACGCCGGCCGTGCGTGCGTACACACACGCACATATATATGAGGGTGCACCATGAGTAGATGTGCAATACTTGAGGACAGCGTGCACATGCCGCACACGTTGGCGGGACTTCCGCCGACGAAAGCGCACGTTGGAGCGCCATTGTTGGCGGTGCGGAATGGATTGTCGTCACGGTGTGCGCGGGCAGAAATTCCGGCGCCGGTTGCGCATGGTGCCGGAAGATCATCGTCGGCGATGCGTACCGGGCAATTATCATCAGGTTGTACACCGTTTTCTTCTGATGATCGTGACTCAACGTCAGCAACGAACTGCACCAGCAGCAGCGCTGAGCTGCGGCCGTCCACGGCAGCGGCAACGAGCTGCCCGAGTAGAGGCGCTGAGCTGCGGCTGAGTGTGGTTGAAGCATTATACGACGTGGCTGCGCATCCTCATGATGAGGCTATGTGTATCGGCACTTATGGAGAATCTTCGTCGCCATCATCATCGGCAATGATAGGGTGCGCGTGTGTACGTGTGCATACACATTGCTGCCACGGGTGCGCACTCCCATGTGTATATAATCGCAGCCGCATGATACCTGCCGCTGATAAGCCGGCCGGAATGCATGGCCGAAGAGCATCCATAGCCAAAGTGCAGCCCCCACAGCTCGGCGAGGTGCGCCAAAGCTGCACGGCTGATAGCTGCAGAGTTGAGGTGCAGCAGCCCACGGCGCAAATGCAAGGCTGCCCCAGCTGCAGCGTCACCCAGCTGCCTCAGCAGCCCATGGCGCAAGCGCAAGGCTGCCCCAGTAGCAGCAGTGCCCAGCTGCCTCAGCAGCCCTTAGCGCCAGTGCAAGGCTACCCCAGCAGCAGCAGCTCCCAGCTGCCACAACAGCCCACGACACAAGAGCAAGGCTGTCCCGGCAGCAACAGTGCCCAGTTGCCGCAGCAGTCCACGGCGCTAGTGCAAGGCTGTCCTCGCAACAACAACGGCACAGAGCTGCCTCAGTGGGCCACAACACGTGAGCTGTTCAGTGCAATGGCTAAAGACTCAGCAGCCCACGGCGCAAGTGCGAGTGTTGTTCCACAAGCAGTCCAGCACGTGTCACCCAGCGCGATAGCTGAGTGTGCATGCATGGCGTGCGAGCGGGCCGACTTCGAGGTGGAGAGCGAGTGTGTTGCAACGGCGCATGGCAGCTGCAAGTTGGAGGAGCTGGTGGAGTGCGCAAGTGCGGAGCAGCTGCGGCAAGGCAGCCGGTGCGCTATGATAAAGTGCGCTTGTGTTGCAACGGCACAAGGCAGCTGCGAGCTAGCGGAGCTGGTGAGGAGCGTACTACGTGCAGCAGTATCGGCGCGGGCAGACAGCTGTTGTGAGCTGGCAGGGTGCACACTATGTGCCACAATACCGGAGCAGGCGGACAGCTGTTGCAAGCTGGCGGAGTGTGCACGAGTGGCGCAAGGTAACAACGAGCTGGTGGAGTACGCATGCACGGCGTGCGAACCGGTAGACCTGGTTGGGTGCGCATGCGCGAAGCACAGCAGGTGCAAGCAAGGACCTTCGACTCCAGGTTCAACTCTTATGGCAGCAAGATCGTGACCAACAGATCCGAGAAGCCGAACGAGCTGAGCGTCAGAAGCAACAGCCTGTTCCGGCTCGGATAACAATAGCTGCTGCGACTAAGTTGCGTACTGCTGAGGCTGCCCGCGGACTTGCTGCCCCAGCAACCCAACAGGTCAGTGCTGACTCAGCAGCCTGCAAAAGGGGGGGGGAATGGGCAGCAGGTAATAGCGAGTTCAACGGCACGGACCTGCAACAGCCGACGCAAGCGCTGCCCCTGCTGCTCCACGAGCGGCCTCGGCAGGCGCTGCCTCCGCGTTCGACGCTGCCGACGCAGGCGCTACCTCAGCAGCTAGCACCGGCGCTGCCCTACGAGCGGCCCACGCTGGCGCTGCCCCCGCTGCCGATGCAAGCGCTGCCCCCGCTGCCGACGCAGGCGCTGCCTCAGCAGCTAGCATCCGTGCTGCCCCAGCTGCAGCAGCCCACAGCAGCAAGCTGCCTCAGCAGCAGCACAGAGCCCCAGCCATCACCGGAGCTGCCACAGCAGCCCACTTCGGAGCTGACCCAGCAGCCAGCGCAGGTGCTGCCCCGTCAGCCCACACCGGTGCTGCCCCACGAGCGGCCCACGCCGGCGCTGTCGCACAAGCAGCCCACTTCGGAGCTGACCCAGCAGCCAGCGCAGGTGCTGCCCCGTCAGCCCACACCGGTGCTGCCCCACGAGCAGCCCACACCGGTGCTGCCCCACGAGCAGCCCACACCGGTGCTGCCGCACGAGATGCCTACGCCGGAGCTGCTGCCGGAGCTACAGCAGCCCACTTCGGAGCTGACCCAGCAGCCAGCGCAGGTGCTGCCCCGTCAGTCCACACCGGTGCTGCCCCACGAGCAGCCCACACCGGCGCTGCCCCACGAGCGGCCCCGGCAGGAGCTGCTCCCGCGGTCGACGCAGCCGCTGCCCCACGAGCGGCCCCGGCAGGCGCTGCTCCCGCGGTCGACGCAGCCGACGCAGGCGCTGCCTCAACAGCTAGCACCGGCGCTGCCCCACGAGCAGCCCACACCGGAGCTGCCCCTTGAGCGGCCCACGCCGGTGCTGCCACAGCGGCCCACTTCGGAGCTGACCCAGCGGCCCACGCAGGTGCTGCCCCGTCAGCCCACACCGGAGCTGCTCCATGGGCAGCCCATGCCGGTGCTGGCACAGCGCCCCGCTTTGGAGCTGGCCCAGCGGCCCACGCAGATGCTGCCCCGTCGGCCCGCACCGGAGCTGCTCCATGGGCAGCCCACGCATGCGCTGCCTTCGCTGCCAATGCAGGCGCTGCCCCCGCTGCCGACGCAGGCGCTGCCTCAGCAGTTAGCACCTGCACTGCCCCAGCGGCGGCGCGGAGCTGCAGCTGCCCACAGTAGTGAGCGGCCCCAACAGCAGCACGGAGCTGCAGCTGCCCACGGTAGTGAGC
>LGRX02007805.1:0-44381 GCA_001247695.2 Cymbomonas tetramitiformis
TATTTTTTTTGAAATTCAACGTCCTATAATGCTCTAAAAGAATTGTGGTTCACCCACTCACCAGCGTGCATAGGCTGAACTTATGCCAACATTTTGCTCGAGTGAATTTATGACTAACAAAGTACGGAAGAATTAGTCATTACTAACCTTTCTTGTGTGTGTGTGTGTGTGTGGTTTTTGTCCTTCAGGAGAAGTTCAAGTTATTGTGTAGTACAGTAGAATAGCCCTTGACTTCCGATGGTCCTTGCACGGACGCGATGGTGCACTTTTGCGGCGAGCCCCTAGAGACATATATCAACACGATGGCCACCGACGACATACATACTAGTTGTGCTAGCTCTCACGCATGACACGTGCCCTGAACTGAATATGGTATAGAGTACAACAGTGTAGTGTCATCCGAGTTGAGGCTTCAAGCAATTTTAAAAGGAAACGATAGAGACGTGTATACACAGTTTGTACTTTAAGTGTAATTGCTAACGTTGTGAAACTTTGGTGGTTCTTGTGTAGTAGTTTTCCAATGTAGAACTTCATTGTAACTTTACCGATTGTGAACATCACTTGCGATATTTACCCGATTTGGTAACTTCTCTGTAACTTTACCGATTACATAACTTAGTGTAACTTTTCCAATTGTGCAACCTCCCTGTAACTTTACCGATTGTGTAAACCACTAGCGATATTTACCCGATTTGGTAACTTCCGTGTAACTTTACCGATTACATAACTTAGTGTAACTTTTCCGATTGTGCAACTTCCCTGTAACTTTACCGATTGTGTAAATCACATGCGATATTTTTCCGATATGGTAACTTGTGTGGAAACTTTCCAATTGGGTATTACTCCCGTTATTTGTGTGACCACGATGTTTCCCGTTAATGTGTTGCACGTGTACACGACCTACGGACATTTTCCGATTGTGTCCACATCGTGAAAAATATCGACATAGTTACAAGTGCCACTTTTCCAGATGCCAGAGGTTGTCGCCGCTGAGAGTCTGGATTCCCCAAACTTAGCCCGTAGGAGGGCTCAGGATTCCGGAGGTTTTTTCATCGCAATAAAAGGTCGGAAACTCCCACCTCAGGTACATACTAGACTACACATTAAACTCCATATTAAACTCGCGCCATGCTAACTGATAAGCTACTCGTATCGCGCGCGGATCTAGCGGGCTGCAGCGTGTCGTTACTGTGCATTCAGCCGCTGGCGCTTCTAGCTGAGTCCCATTCATTCTGGCGGGTAAAGTCTTCTTCTCGAAATAAATTACGTCTGAAATGCACCTTGAAAAGTGTGGGTTGCGCGTTTGATAGGAACTTTGGACGTACGCGCCAAGCCGTGAATGCAGAACGCCGTAGATTCGGACCGTAACTGAGCTCAACTCGCTCTTGATGGCGTGGATTGGGCGTTGACGTTGCAAAACAGTAATAGAATCGGTAGCGGAAATATACGGTGAGGCAGCGCCCAAGATCCATAGAAACGCGCCATGAACAACACTCAAGTTAGTCAAAGCAAGCACACTCAGACTGAAAGGCAACACTCATGGCACGTTGAGGATTCGGCGGGTGCCCGCCATGGCACCCGCCATGTCATTTACACGGTTTCCAACAACACAACTGTCAAATTCCAAGTCGGTTTGTAAAGATCTCTTGACTTAATAATACTTTGCGTGTTATACTGAGATATATTACTGCCGAAGGAAAGTGCGATGAAAAGGTCGGAAACTACTAAAGCACAGACGTTGGAGCTTTCATATATCTATTGTGACATCGGACACTACAAGCTAGTCGTCTAGCCTTTCATAGGCAGCCGTGCGATCATTCTTCCTGCTATGCTCGATGTCAGTGTCTCTTGACATTTCTGATTCGGTGGCGTTCAGCCTGCGGTGGTCATATTGGCGAGCGCTCGCGATGACCTAGAGAACGTCCTATGGGTTCTGGAAGGCTAATGGTCGGTTTCGCGGCGTTTCGACTGTGGTATAAATGGTGGAGTGGAGGAGTCCATGTGGCGGGTGAAGGTCCTGCTCAGATCGTACGAGGCTCGGGAATTGGGGTGTGTAACTGCGGTTCGGGCGTTTGCGCGCGGGGGAAATGTGGTGTGGCGCAGGCGTTCGTCAAATGTGTCATTATTGTGACAACTTCAAAACAATTTAGTACGATACAACCCCCCTTCTTGGTTGGTCCTCTCTAATCAAATGAGATGCCTCAGCAGCAGTGTCAACAAAGGAGCCGGGCCGTCTTCGACGGATACGGATACGGTCCGGGCCGAAGCCCGCCTCCGGCGGGCTACGACGTAGCCGGATCCCGCCTTCGGCGGGATCCCTACGGATACGGTCCGGGCCGAGCCCGCCTTCGGCGGGCTACGACGTAGCCGGATCCCGCCTTCGGCGGGATCCCCACGGATACGGTCCGGGCCGAAGCCCGCCTTCGGCGGGCTACGTCGTAGACGGATGCCAACGAAATAGCGGACCCGTCTCCGTCTCCGCGGATCAACCCGTCTCCGTTGTTGACACTGATTGGCTACCATGGCTACCATGGGTCCATGGGTCATGGCCGATAAAAATCTGACGTAGGACTGCTGAGATCGTCACACTAAGAACTTTTGGGACGAAATCGAAATTTGATATTCCGCCTATATTCTAGGTATAAATCAGATGTCGAACGCGTCACTGATTGGCGGTTACGAGCGAACGGTCCGAAAAATCTGACGTAGGCTGCTGAGGCCTGTTCTTATAACTGGTTTGGGAAATTTGTCGCATGTCACATCGCGTCGCATGTCGCATGTCGCATTGCCAGTTATAAGGATGAAAAATGCGACAGGCTGCGACATGCTGCCCGACATTTCTCGTCTACGTGGCGTCTGGATCGTGTCGTCGTGGCAACGGTTTTTTCCCGTTGAGCGGAAAAAACAAATGCACGCAAGCTTAAACGTGAATGCAGTGATAAAATTGACCGTGCCCCATAAGCGGCTGTTGTTTTCGGGAAGTTAACGTATACCAAACACAGCAGTACTTTGCATATGAATTCTAATAAGTGTTAGGAACAACCCGTTTTTTTTGCGCGCAAGATCCGTCCAGGATTCAGGTTGCTGGACGGTTCTTGTGAGGGGGGGTAATGGGCGTGATTCGAGCCAGCTATCTCGACTCGCGCCCAGCAGCGACTCATACTGCACAGCATGCGCATATCAGGCATATCATATGAACATAATAAAACAATTCTGAGCATCTAACAGTGCATTGTCACCTTTAGCGGAAACGCGGATGTCAACCGCGTCCACGTTTCCGCCGCGGGCTCGAAGCGGGTGAACCGAATGAACAAATGAAACACAGATGCGCACATACAACGTTGAAAATATGTTTCAGTTGTTGTCATTAGTATTTCTTAGCTTTCCCTTCGGCAGTATAACGAAGGGAATGCCGTTTTACGGAAGCGGTTTCCCGCTTCCGCCATTCCCTCTTCCGCCACACGAAGCGGAGAATCCGAGATCTTCTTCCAGTCACCTAATATGTAAGGGGATGCTTCCTATCGTTCATAATATCTTCTAGTAAACATTATTCCCTTCTAATATATCGCGAATACTTCAATCTCTTTACTAATCTACCCTGCTGCACTAGGTTTTCACAGTGTTAATTAGGTCAAAAACGTATGTCGCATTGCATACGTGGGCGTGTCGCATGAGCTACGTGGAACCTGAAAGTGTCGCATGCGACATGAAATGTCTGTACGCCGTTGGGCAATATTCGATCTAACGATCAATTTTAAATTAAAGCCAGGAAATGCGACGTTTATGCGACATGCGACGCGACAAACATCTCCGTCGCACCTCAAACATCTTTTGCGTCGCGCGACGCAAAAAGGTGTTGAAGGTGCGACGGAGATGTTGGACGCGTCGCGTCGCATGTCGCATGTCGCATTTTTAACCAATCAGATCGCTGTGATCAAAAGCGACGCGACGCGACATGTCGTCGAAATTCCCAAACCAGTTATAAGAACAGGCCTGAGATCGTCACACTATAAAGTGGAACTTTTGTCGACCCTTTGGGACAATATTCTAGGTATAAATCGGATGTCGAACGCGTCAGCGATTACGCGCGAACGGTCCGAAAAATCTGACGTAGCGGGTTCGGAGATCGTCACACTATAAAGTGACTGAGAACTTTTGTCGACCCTTTTGGGACAATATTCTAGGTATAAATCAGATGTAGAACGCGTCACTGATTGGCGGTTACGAGCGAACGGTCCGAAAAATCTGACGTAGGACTGGTGACGTCAGTAAAATATTTTCGTAAAATTCAACGCGTAAATTTTGATGGGCTGCCCTGGCAGTGTGGCATGTCGCGATGTCGCTTTTCCCCAGGAAACCTGTTTCGCTCCTTTAAGGGAAACGAAATGAAAAACAGCTTTTTGGGGAAAAAGCTGCGAAGCGTCATTATTAATATAAACGAATCTTTTTGCGACACGACAAATAAAAAACTCTTGCGACAAAAATGAGACGCTACCGTCGAAATGAGCTGCTGCCCGCTAGTGGTCAAATGAATCTCGAAAATCATCGGAAAGAACTCCCTACTTCAGCTCGTGGTAGTCGAAACATCTACGAGAATTGCCCTGCCTGTCCGTTTAGAAACTAAGAATAACCAGAAGAATACCCCCCATCAGAGTCGTAGCCAGCACCACCAGATTCTTAATCGTAGTGGTCGTCGTGCGAATCAGTACAAGCACCACCATAGTCGTACTCGTCGTAATCGCGTTGCTCGTGGTCCTGCGAAAAATCGGAACCTTCGTCCACCGGTTCAGCGTCCTCAAGAAATAAAGATGCGCTACCAGTAGAAATGTCTAGCTGTGGAGAAAAATCAGATTCCGAAACCTCTAAAACTCCACCATAGTAGTCGCCCTGGAAACCAGTGTCCAGGGCGGACTGCTCTTCCAACTGAGAAGAAGAAAATGTTGGATAGGCCAATTGGCTAACAGTCTCCTCACAATCGTCGTCTGGTTCATCGTAATACCCAAGTGGGTACTCCGATTCATCGTCACTCTCACTACTGTCAAAAACTGCGTGAATATCCTGTCCAGAATCAACGACATGAGAACTGGAATCCACGGAGTGAAAATAGTGACGCTCAATGCGAGCAGGAGGGGCATGCTGCGTGAGCCTGCGCGAACTGGAACGCCCAGTCGCGGGTTTGGTAGTGGTAATCTGCGAAGAAACAGATCGGGTGTCCAAAATTACGGGTCCAGTCCCAACGCCCTTCTCACAGAAACAGATCTCTGAAGAAACGAAACGATCGGACTCAGCACCACCAATCGTTGTGTCCCCTGAGACAATAATAATACTCAGGATAACTGGGTCGCAAACCGCAGAAGGCTGTGTCAAAATCTGCGGAGCACTCCGAAAATGATCGAGTGCCTTAGCCTGGGCTTGGCATAATGAAACCAGCTGAACGCGCTTCAAGTGGTCAACCTTCTCTAACTTCTCATCAGAAGATACCAGAAGAGCTAGGAGCTCCTCTTCAGACAAAATAGCAAAAATACTCATGTCGAAAGAAATAAATCGAGTTAATACGAAGCCAACAAAATCGTGATCCAAATCTACCCCGCTGTAAATACCCAAAGTCAACCGTGCGATACCAAGCAAGAGCTCGAATCAGATTCCGTAGTCCACAAGAAAGATGGGCACGCTCAAAAGAAGGATAGAGCGATACGAAATAAATCTCAAGCTGAAAATCAAAACACGCAAGCGTAAAGTGGTCCCAAAACATGTGAGATACAACAAGGCTGACAGTGGGAAGAACGCTCCCAGCGGATAAAGAACGAACTAATATATAGATAACATACGGGAATAAATACCCGGACAGACACAAGTGGAGTCACCGAGGATGACATACTGGATATGACAACTGACGAAGTATGACAGGTCAGAGTGTCATAGTCCAACAGTCCTCATGATACCTGTGAGAACTGTAAGGGTCAGCCGACGGAACGGTTCGGAGAAAAGCTAAAGATATAATTATAATCAGATAGAATAATATAGTAGTGAGTGCTACACGACACGGTGTCACAGAGTGTGACATACAGGACTGCCAGGGCTGACTGTCATAGATATGACGGCCAGGGTAGTCATGTCCAGCAGAGGGTTTGAAAACCTGCCAGGCTTTTCACGAAGTGGTATACGTCCAAATTTAGCTCATAATGGCCGGTTCCTGGCCGGTTTCGGCTCCGGTTGCGATCGATCGGGTGATTGTTTCATGCGGCCGTTTGTACAGTGCATTTGTTGGTCTACTAATACGGGTATAAAGGACCCAATTTGGGCCTTATAACATTTTAATTTTTTTTATGCCCATCGAATTAAAAAAAAAATGCGATCATCTGTAGATGGGGTACTCTGCGCGAGGCATTCGATATCGAGCGCGATCGGAGTGTCCTACCTCGCTATGCACCTCTCTCCTCTGCTATAAACTCAAAACTACAGATGTCATATTTTTTAAATTAATTATTGGGGGGTTAATTTTTTTATAAAAATTTTAAAAATTTTAAAAGACTAAAATTTTTGTAATTTTTAAGGTAAAATAAATCAACCATGCTAAAACTGTGAGTTTCTCGAGCCTCGAGAATCGATCTCGATCGAGGATCGCGGCTTGAGAAACTGAGGTTTCATACTCTCGGCAGAAGCGAGTAAGAGGGGCTGTCGCCGTTCTCCTCTTCCTCTTTGCCTCGTCTCGTGACCGAGACTGCACGACTGCCAAGTGTTTACTGTGCCTTTTCTTTTCTTTCTTTCTTCCGTTTCGACAGTAAGTTCAGGATGGTTACTATCGAGCAGGTTGTGACAGCCCGCGACACGCTGTTGGCGACTGAGGCCCTGGTTGATGGGCAGCGCATATTGCTCCTCGCCGATCCTGTGAACAACCCCTTGCTCCCTGCACAGGAACCCGGTCAAATTTGTCGCGAGGGTGGTGATTATTGTCGCAATGCCTGTGTCGCAAGACAGCCGAGATTCTGTTTTACAGAATTTCCTCAAAAAAACCGCGACGCACTTGCGTTCCCTTAAAGGGTGAAAGAAGGATTTCACCCAAAAAATGGACACGACCACGTGCCATCGTCAGCGGAACACTGTCAAGGTTGTCCGAAATTTTTGAGTGATCAAAAAATTTCGTGAAAATATCAGCAGCCCTCCGTCAACTGTATGTCGACCGACAGATCGTGTCGCCGAACGTCAAATCGGTTCGTTCAAATTGAACGCCCGCGACGGACAAAATCATTTTTGTGTCGCACGCATGTAAGGATTCACCTGTCCTCCGTGAACTGTTTGTCGACCGACCGATCGTGCAGCCGACTGACAAATCGTTCCATTGAAAGCCCGCGGCGGAGCAAATCTATATATTGTCGCATGAGTGTCGCGATCTGTCATGTCACGTCAGCGTCACTGTGACACCCCCGCGCCCCGCCGGGGTTACTCACTCGATCCTCATCCTGACTTCCTGAGATTAGGACGCAGGTCACATCTTGAACAACTACTACAGTTCAACAGTATCTATCCTTCATGATAAGCAGAGACACCATTTCCAGCCGCCGACAACGACCAACCGACCTTCTCTGTGTGTTGCCGTTCTTTGTTTTTTTATTTGACTGTTTTGGTTTCTGAATACCGCACACTGCTCCCTACAGTGTTATTTTCTGTCCTTTTTTACGCTTTGTTTCTACGCTGGGATCGCGCGCTTGGAGCCCCCAGACATCATTATTATCCCCAACACGCATGCTCTGAGCAGCGCGCTGTTCTTTTGCAGGATCTGGTGCGTTCAATGAACCATGGCAACTAAAAACCTGGCTGCCGGCTCCCTTTTAGCTTTTCTGGTTTGTGTTGACTTCGTTGGCAGCTTGAATTCCATCCGCGGGGAATCTTGCACGCTGACTCCCATTTCTGCACTTTAGCGTGCAGTTGTTTGCAGAATCTCGTGCGCTGTCGGCGACTGGCGCACTGTCTCCCTCTCCGGAGTTTGGTTTTTCGTTAGGGGTGCTTGGAGACCGTTGGGCATCTTGCCCGCCGGTTTGGGTTCGATTCCCAACTCCTCTGCTGACTGGCGTGCTGTTTTTTGCAGGATAGCATGCATTTTCGGCGTCAGCAGTGCTGGTTTTTTTCACATCGCCTGCACTGCTGTCACAGTGTGTACGCTGTGTTTTTAATGACTGTCCTTATTTTTACTGATTTACGGATTTGTGCCTGCAGGAACTCTCCGCACTTAGCCGTCTGCAGCACTGGATGAAGCTGCAGGCACCGACGACTCGGCCTGTTTGTTTCGAAGACTCATATTGCTCACTTTAGGATAGATAGATAAGCTGTTTAATTTGTTGTAGGTTTTGTTTGCTTTTCGTTTCAGGGACATGCTTTAATTTTGTGATAATATTATATGACGGTTTGTAGATCATTCCTGCTTGCAATCTTCACTATCCATGCATTTGTTATTCTAATAGTAGAACATGTTTATTTTGTATTAATTTACTGTTTGAAACAACAGACCCGTTCGTTACCGAGCTGTGTTTTTCACCACGGGTGTGTTTTTGAAAAGTTTTCGAAAATTTTAAATTTTTTGCGACACTAATAACCACTTAATTCAATTTGTCGCCTCCTGCGACATTCCGCACCATTTGGTTTTTTATGTCGCATTTTGCGACAAAGGAATATTCTCGTCGTTGCGACAAAAATAACCAACCTCGCGACAAATTTTACCCGCTACCCCGTGCACATTCGGCGGCTTTGGCTTCCTTGGACATTCTAGACAAGCAGCTGACGAATCTTAGGAGCGTGTCCCAGTTAGCGGCGTGCACTGAGAGTGCGTCCAAGTGGACAGTGGGTATGCCCTCCTTGCCAGGGGCCGACGCGGAATGGGTCCGCTCGACAGACTCCGCCTCCCGTTCTGCGAGAATTCGTTTTGCGGATGCGAAGGCGCACTTTGCGTCCTATTTTGCGGTGAGCAAGATGGTGAACGCTGCTGTGGACCACCTCGCAGAGGGCGAGGTGGACGCTTGTCTCGAGGTCCTACAGCTCGTGGACAACGAGAGTACGTTAGGGACAACCCGTTCGATAGAGATGGCCCGCACGCTTGCTATTTCCCAGACTCACGAGTTCGGATTTCAGGTGGCTTAGGAGTATACGCTCAACCCGATTGTGGAGACCGCTGAGCAGGAGAAGCGCCTGAAGTAGGCGATAAAAATCGTCCAGCGTCGTAACTTGGAGAGGGGGAATGTCGCCAAAAAGCGCACCAGGACTCGCAACGCCGCAGCAGAGCCGGCGGCTGAGTTGGATGGGGCGGCGGCGCCGCCAATGGTTCCTTGGGTGCCCGACGAGGCACGTACGTGCTACCGTTGCCACCAGGTGGGGCATATCGGCAGGAATTGCCCCACCGTGCTGAACGCTGCAGCTGTGGGCGCTGTCCCACGTCGGGCGGGGTGAATCAGGGCACATATCTTCCAGGATCCGCTTTCGGCCCGCATTTGAAAAATATTTAGGCCCGCTTTCGGCCGGGCCGGCCGACACTCGATGCTTACTCGGCCCGCCTTCGGCCAGCCCGGTCACCTTAAATGTGGCCGAAACCCACTATATCGTTTTCGGTTCCGATTGCATTGAAAACTGTCCGCATACCTACGTTCGATAGCTTGACATGATGGCATTGAACTCCTCTACTACATGCAAAACAAAATTATGAGACGAATGGATGAGTGAAACGTTGGCTGCGACCAGTATATACCTCCCAAGGGCTAAAATGTCATCACGGCCCGCTATCGGCCAGTTGGCCCGATCTGAAATCGGGACATTCATGTCATTTTGTGTTACGGCCCGGCAGATAAAAATCGTTCGGCCCTCAATCGGCCCGGGGTATTTTTTGGGGACCTCTAACGGCCCCGGGCCGGCCAATCCCCATAAGAAATGTGCCCTGGGGTGAATCCTTGATCTCGACAGTCGAGCTTTGTTTGAAAAGTCCCCACTCGGGCAAGTTGTGACGTGCTTAGGCCCCTCTCGGGCGGCGAAGGCCTGTAACTCTCCCAAGGGGATCGAGTAGGAACGGTAACAATTTATGGAATTGGTTAATAAGTGCTCCAAGGGAGCCTATTATTTCGGATTGTTTTGTCCCTTGTGCTTGCCACTTTAATGCTTTGTGCTTCGTATTGCGAGTGTTTTGCCTTTGGTTTTTCGTATCGTTCGTGGTAAGGATTCGTTCGTGCGAATGACGTGTGCTTTGTACGTAATGCGAGTGTTTTGCCTTTGGTTTTTTCGAAACGTTCGGTGTGTTGAGTAGTTCGTTCGTGCGAATGTACGTGGGCGGCCGGCCGCGAATCTGCTCTGCAGAAGACGATCCGAGATTCGGTCTCAGTTAATCTTGAACCCCTCGTGGGAATCGGCTTGCTTTTCGTTTCACTCTGGTTGACGGAGGGATCTGCCGGGTTCGAATGTTTGTGCTAGGGTTTAGATAGGCCCTCCTTTACGTGTGTTCAAATCTGCCCTTCGAGATTCGTACGGGTTTCGGTCGTTTCGCTCTTGCAGCGCGGTTTTGAGAGTTCCTGACTGCCGATCAGTCTTGGCCTTGTGGGGTGGAGTTTGTTGTCGTATGTATACGTATCGTATTCGTAAGCTTTAGGTATTCGACGGTACACGTACGTTAGCCCTTTGGGCGATATATATGTTTTTGCTTGTGGCAGCAAACGTAAGCGAAGCGGCTTTTTTCGTGAACTTGTGTGAAGTACGGGTTTTTCTTTCTGACTGTTTCTTCTTCTCCTTTAAGTGCGTACGGGAGGTATCGTGCGAGCCGTCGTGGCTCGTCGGTGGTGACGACGTTCTTGGCATGAGCTGAGTGCCCGGCCCTTTGCCCTCGGCGCCCCGCCTTCGGGCTTGTTACATCCTCTTTTTTACGACGATCTTTATGCATCTGCGTGGCCATGGCCGGTTGACATATTCCCTTTTCGTTCATATGTCCGCCTCCGACGAGCGGAGGCCGAGGGGATGACGCAACTGGTAATTTCACAAAAAATGGCGTCATTTTTTATGCATTGCGCCTATGGCAACAAATAAGGTACCAAAATGTTCGTCTAGGAAATTTCTATTGATATACTAAGGCTTTGGCCGGAAAGGTTGCGAAAATCCAAAATCGGCCCAAAACGCCAAAATGGGTCCTTAACACTGTAAAATCAATTAATTCGGCCTCTACAGTGTTAAGGGCCCAAAAAGGGGTAGACTTGTGCTTAAATTTTTTAATTTATTTTTCGTTGGAATTTTTTTTAATTTTTTAAAAAAAAAATTAAGAGGCCCAAAATGGCTTCTTAACACTGTAGAGGCCGAATTAATGCGTTAACACTTAAAGGGCGAATTGATATACTGCTCATACTGATACTGCTTTCGGGTTGGTGTCGCATACGTTTTGGGGCATATGTCGCGTTCTACTTATCCATTCGTGCCCCTACTTCGCGTGCCTAACAAAGCACACACGCAACTATCTACTTCACACCACGGCTTACACCTAGAGCACGCGAGCATACATGTATGCCGCTAGGTTGGAGTGCATGCACGCATTCCTCCCTACCCTTTAGTATGGGGCACTCATACCCCTGCACTTTCCAATAAGTTTTTTGCTCAATATGTTGAGTTTGGTGGCCTTTGCGGGGTTGGGGGACCTTGCTCAACTCACAAATATGGATGCCAATACTTCATACATCTCAAGTAGGTGACTAACGTAGAAGTTATGGCACTTTCCGCGCTCATACTGATCCTATACTGCAAAATCTGAATTCGCCCTTTAAGTGTTAACCCCTGTTTATTCATCCATTTCATGGCCGATGATCGAGTCTGTCATCAAGGATTCATCTGGTTCCCTCCCTCAACCCGATACAGATGTGGACGGTGAGGAGCTCCAAGATGACGAGGCAACCTTGGCCGGCGAGACCATGGAAGTCCTCAGGGAGAGCTTTGCAGGGTTGCCAGACCTAAACTTCGACTTGTATCCCGAGGACACTGCTGACACTGCCGAGGAGGCCTGCTAATAGAAATTAGGCTCTAGTGAATGAAGGAAGCCCACTCTTTGTAAAGTGATGATGATACATTCCATATATCGATTGAACATTGTAGTGATCATTTGTTATGAAAGCAAACTACGGGAACCTGAGTAATTTTTAAAGTGTCTGAGATTATTTTGATTGATTCGATTCATTTATTTTCAAAATTTTGACATTTGTAATAATTTGTAATAATTTGTAATAATTTTAAAAGCCCCAATAATTTATTGTAAAAATAAACCAAGTCTAAAAAGGGGGGGTCAAAAATGTTTAAAATTTTCTAGAAAATTTTTAAAATCGAATTTTTGAAAAGTTTTTCGCGCAAGTGTACTCAAAAGTCAAAACTGGTCTATAAAAATCTCGAGGCGTTCGTTCGTCCTTCGTGTTCATCTTCGTTCGAACTTCCTTTCCAGTTACTGTAGGTCCCGAGTAATAGTCAGGCGAGGCCCGAGGGGTCGTAGAAAAACTTGAAAGAGGTCTACAGTATAAACCAAACTGCGATCCCTTCCCTCGACTGGGAAACCGAGGGAACCGAAACTTTAATTCCACAAGAAGGATACGCGAAGGCACGTGCGTTGCATTTTCACAGCTCCGCCGGGCAGAGCAAGCCCGGGGTCACTGCCCTAAAGCTAGCTCTTCATATCCTCATGTTTTTCCTTGAACCGCATATGTTCAGAGCATGAGGAATTAAAAGGGTATGATAACGTTGCGGGCGCTTGAGTGAGATGCCGCACTGATAGCGGGGCTAATCGGGCGTGTTGGCGTGCAGAGCGGGCGGAGGCAGAAGACTTAAACGTAAACTTCTGAAAGTTTTGCAGCTCTCATCCAGCCGGGTGGGTGTGCTTCCACGGATAGCCATCAGATTCAAGAGGAGAAGGAGTAGCAACTGGAGGCGGGCGCATGCGATATGGCAGGTGAAGATTCTGGCGTGGGAGATTTTTCTAGAGGAGCAGGCTCGGAAAGGTCGGGTTGACAAGGCATTGAGGAAAAGACTTCGAAGCGAAATGGAGAAGCTGGTGCGAACGAGTGAAATAGTAAAGGACAGCACCGAGGATGACGAAACAAACGAGGAGCGCCTGCCGGGAGAGGTGGAGAAGCGCGTGCAGGAGGAGCTTGACTTTCGAGGGCAGAGCATGTGGGATCTTGGCATCAGTGCCAAGGCGGTAAAGCAGCTCCGCCTCCACTTTGAGAGCTTCTTTGTTAAGCAGGGCCGCCCGCTTGCCGTTGTGACAATCGAGGACGTGATTCTGGAGTTTGTGCTGGAGCGCACAAAAAGCTCTCAATGCAGATTCATCGAGCTCGTGCAGTACGTGGATCGCAGCGAAGTGGGATCCCCCACACACTTCGTGCGCCCGATGACATGGAACTCCCCCTTTGTCACCGTCCTCGAGAAGATTGAGCACACGCTGGAAGACGCGGAGGGAACAGAGGCATACGTGTGGCTGGACTTCTTGGTAGTAAACCATCACATGACCTCTATCAACAGCCTCACAATACAGCACGAGGTTGTGGACTACGCTGGCTTGAGCGAATACGAGTCGAAGGCGAAGATGGGAACAACCGTGGAGATTCCGCCTCCGGCGACGGTGTTCAAAGGGCTCACCCTGGCGGCGCTGCGCGGCCTCGGCGAGACGCTGAGGGCGCAGTTCGGGGAGCGGTGGAGCACGGTGACGACCGAGGAGGTTGTGCAGGAGTTTGTGGTACCGGTGACGGAGGCGAGGCGGTGCCGGCTGGTGGACAAGTCAGAATCTGTGGCGGCGGAGGCCGTGGGCCGGCCGAGCTACTTCATCAGCCATGCGTGGAAGGGCGCCTTCGCGACGTTGTTCGAGCGGGTGCTGGAGTTCTTGGTGAGCGCGAGCGACGAGACGCGCGTGTGGGTGGACGTGTTCGCGGTGAACCAGCATCGGGAGGCGCTGCACCAGCAGTACCAGCAGGACCTGATGGCGTTCGAGGACGTGGTGGAGCACTGCGTGGGCACCCTCGTGGTGGTGGACATGGCGCGCTTCAACCCGGCGACGCGCGCGTGGAACTTGTACGAGTGGGACGCCACCATCTGGCACCTCGGCAACGACGCGTTGCAGATGCTGATGTCCGAGGAGGACCAGGTCGAGATCGTGGGCAGCATCGACATCGAGCAGGCGCAGAGCTTGGAGCCGTCGGACAGGGCAATGATTCTGCAGCGGGTGCGGGAGCATCACGGAGACGCGGCCACGTTCAATCACATGCTCAAGAGCAGCCTGCTTCTCACCCCATTGAGCTACCGCGCGGACCAGCAGCGGCACCGCCAGCGCTCGGCGGGCACCGTGTGGGAGTGGGGCGCAGTGGAGGCGTGGCTGGACGGACCGTGCCGGGCTCTGTGCGTGCTCGCCGGAGCGGGTACTGGGAAGTCTACCATTTGCACCCTCCTGATGGATCATCTGGCGGCGGAGCGGCCGCGGCTCGTGGTGGCGGCGCACTTCCTGAAGTACAGCGACCAGCGCCGCCTGGACCCGCTGCTCATCATCAAGAGCCTTGCGCACCAGCTCGCCTCGCAGAGCGCGGTCTTCCGGGAGCGCCTCTCTGCCCTGGACGTCGCTCACGTCACCGCGCTCGTCGACCTAGAGAGTGCGTTTCGGGACCTCCTGCAGAACCCTCTGGGCCACGTCCAGGAGCCAGTGGTCATCATGCTGGACGCGTTGGACGAAGCCGACCCGGCAGAGCAGTACCTGCCGGGGTTCAGGGGGAATGTCAAGGCCTGCGGGAACAAGACGCTGCAGCTGCTGACGCGGCAGCTCGTGCAGCTCGGAGCCAACGTGCGCTTCGTCATCACCGCGCGCCCGGACGCGGTGTGCTCGCAGATAGAGCCACTGCTGGGGCGCGTCTTCGCGGACAGCGTCACGCTGCTGCAGCCCGAGGCCCTTCGGAGTGAGGCGACCGCGGAGCATGGCGGGCAGGGCACCGGCGTCATGGTGTACCATACCGTGGCGAAGGAGTGCGCCGTGCAGGGCATCTCGTGGGGGAAGGACCACGCTGACCTACGCGATGTGTACAATGCGTACCGGCGGGTGTTTGTCTCTGCGCTGACCGGGCTGAGCCCCGAGGACTGCGGAGGGGTGCTGGCGCTGCTGGAAGTCCTGCTGGCGGCGCAGGAGCCCCTGGCGGAGTCCTCCCTGCAGCGCATGGGCCTGGCCGGAGTGCTGCCGCGGCTGCCAGGGTGGGGGTGCCTGTTCTACGTGGCGGAGCACCACGTGTACCTGCTGAACAAGAGCCTGAGCGACTGGCTGCTGCAAGAGAGCCAGGCGGAGGGCGCTGTGGTGCGCGCTCTGGAGGTGGCGCGGGGGCACGAGCGCCTCGGGGCCTTCCTGAGCCGGCACCGTACATCTCCGTCAGCGTACTGCTTGAAGTACCTGCTGTTCCACCTGGCGTCAAGCCGCCTCCCGGACGGAGCGCGCCGGCAGCTGGACGAGGCGCTCTTGGATTGGAGCTTCCTGGTGCGCGTGGTGCAGAGCAGGAACGCTGGGCGGGCGGTGCAGGCCCTCGGGAGCATTGCGCAGAGCGCGCACAGCGAGGTGAGCTACGACATGCTGCGGTGGCTGCGCCTGGCGATGCACGAGCTTGAGACGGACCCGTGCCTGGATCACTTTGCGGCTACGGCATGCGTGACCGCGCCGCTGGGCTCCGTGCCGCATGTGATGGCGTCGAAGCACACAGCGCGGCACAGATGGGAATGTACGGAGGTCCTTGGTAATGGGAACGGCTTCTGTGTGAGCCGGGGAAGGATCTGGGCGCCAACGATCAGTGTGTTGATGGGGCACTCAAGCTGGGTTACAGGGGTGGCTTTCAGCCCGGACGGCACGCAACTGGCCACGGCCAGCTCGGACAACACGGCTCGCGTGTGGAGTCTGTCGAGCGGCGAGTGTATGGCCACCATGCAGGGGCACTCAGACGCGGTTACAGGGGTGGCTTTCAGCCCGGACGGCACGCAACTGGCCACGGCCAGCAGGGACAAGACGGCTCGCGTGTGGAGTCTGTCGAGCGGCGAGTGCGCGGCCATCATGCAGGGGCACTCAGACGCGGTTACAGGGGTGGCTTTCCAGCCCGGACGGCACGCAGCTGGCCACGGCCGGCGGGGACAAGACGGCTCGCGTGTGGAGTCTGTCGAGCAGCGAGTGCACGGCCACCATGCAGGGGCACTCAGACGTCGTTAGAGGGGTGGCGTTCAGTCTGGACGGCATGCAGCTGGCCACGGCCAGCACGGACAACACGGCCCGTGTATGGAGTCTGGCGAGCGGCAAGTGTACGGCCACCATGCAGGGGCACACAGACGCGGTGACAGGGGTGGCGTTCAACCGGGACAATTTGCAACTGGCCACGGCCAGCGCCGACAGCACGGCTCGCGTGTGGAGTCTGGCGAGCGGCGAGTGCACGGCCACCATGCAGGGGCACTCAAAGGACGTTACAGGGGTGGCGTTCAGTCCGGATGGCACGCAACTGGCCACGGCCAGCTGGGATAAGACGGCTCGTGTATGGAGCCTGTCGAGCGGCGAATGTACAGCCACAATGCAGGGGCACTCAGCCACCGTTACAGGTGTGGTTTTCAGCCCGGACGGCACGCAACTGGCCACGTCTAGCGAGGATACGACCGCTCGTGTATGGAGTCTATCAAGCGGCGAATTTACAGCCACCATTAAGGGGCAATCAGGCATCGCTTCAGGGGTGGCGTTCAGCCCAGACGACATGCAACTGGCCACGGCCAGCAGCGACATTGCGGCTCTTGTATGCAATCCATTAGTATCTACCCCTCTCTTGCAATCGGGTGGGATGCTCTTTTCTGAGAAGCAGGCTCAATTAGAAGCTGAGGAGCAGGCTCGGAAAGGTCGGGTTGACAAGGCATTGAGGAAAAGACTTCGAAGCGAAATGGAGAAGCTGGTGCAAACGAGTGAAATAGTAAAGGACAGCACCGAGGATGACGAAACAAACGAGGAGCGCCTGCCGGGAGAGGTGGAGAAGCGCGTGCAGGAGGAGCTTAACTTTCGAGGGCAGAGCATGTGGGATCTTGGCATCAGTGCCAAGGCAGTAAAGCAGCTCCGCCTCCACTTTGAGAGCTTCTTTGTTAAGCAGGGCCGCCCGCTTGCCGTTGTGACAATCGAGGACGTGATTCTGGAGTTTGTGCTGGAGCGCACAAAAAGCTCTCAATGCAGATTCATCGAGCTCGTGCAGTACGTGGATCACAGCGAAGTGGGATCCCCCACACACTTCGTGCGCCCGATGACATGGAACTCCCCCTTTGTCACCGTCCTCGAGAAGATTGAGCACACGCTGGAAGACGCGGAGGGAACAGAGGCATACGTGTGGCTGGACTTCTTGGTAGTAAACCATCACATGACCTCTATCAACAGCCTCACAATACAGCACGAGGTTGTGGACTACGCTGGCTTGAGCGAATACGAGTCGAAGGCGAAGATGGGAACAACCGTGGAGATTCCGCCTCCGGCGACGGTGTTCAAAGGGCTCACCCTGGCGGCGCTGCGCGGCCTCGGCGAGACGCTGAGGGCGCAGTTCGGGGAGCGGTGGAGCACGGTGACGACCGAGGAGGTTGTGCAGGAGTTTGTGGTACCGGTGACGGAGGCGAGGCGGTGCCGGCTGGTGGACAAGTCAGAATCTGTGGCGGCGGAGGCCGTGGGCCGGCCGAGCTACTTCATCAGCCATGCGTGGAAGGGCGCCTTCGCGACGTTGTTCGAGCGGGTGCTGGAGTTCTTGGTGAGCGCGAGCGACGAGACGCGCGTGTGGGTGGACGTGTTCGCGGTGAACCAGCATCGGGAGGCGCTGCACCAGCAGAACCGGCAGGACGTGATGGCGTTCAAGGACGTGGTGGAGCACTGCGTGGGCACCCTCGTGGTGGTGGACATGGCGCGCATGAACCCAGCGACGCGCGCGTGGTGCGTGTACGAGTGGGACGCCACCATCTGGCACCATGGCAGCGACGCGTTGCAGATGCTGATGTCCGAAGAGGACCGGATCGGGATCATGGGCAGCATCGACATCGAGCAGGCGCAGTGCAAAGATTCGGCAGACAAGGCGATGATTCTGCAGCGGGTGCGGGAGCATCACGGAGACGCGGCCACGTTCAATCACATGCTCAAGAGCAGCTTGCTTCTCACCCCATTGAGCTACCGCGCGGACCAGCAGCGGCACCGCCAGCGCTCGGCGGGCACCGTGTGGGAGTGGGGCGCAGTGGAGGCGTGGCTGGACGGACCGTGCCGGGCTCTGTGCGTGCTCGCCGGAGCGGGTACTGGGAAGTCTACCATTTGCACCCTCCTGATGGATCATCTGGCGGCGGAGCGGCCGCGGCTCGTGGTGGCGGCGCACTTCCTGAAGTACAGCGACCAGCGCCGCCTGGACCCGCTGCTCATCATCAAGAGCCTTGCGCACCAGCTCGCCTCGCAGAGCGCGGTCTTCCGGGAGCGCCTCTCTGCCCTGGACGTCGCTCACGTCACCGCGCTCGTCGACCTAGAGAGTGCGTTTCGGGACCTCCTGCAGAACCCTCTGGGCCACGTCCAGGAGCCAGTGGTCATCATGCTGGACGCGTTGGACGAAGCCGACCCGGCAGAGCAGTACCTGCCGGGGTTCAGGGGGAATGTCAAGGCCTGCGGGAACAAGACGCTGCAGCTGCTGACGCGGCAGCTCGTGCAGCTCGGAGCCAACGTGCGCTTCGTCATCACCGCGCGCCCGGACGCGGTGTGCTCGCAGATAGAGCCACTGCTGGGGCGCGTCTTCGCGGACAGCGTCACGCTGCTGCAGCCCGAGGCCCTTCGGAGTGAGGCGACCGCGGAGCATGGCGGGCAGGGCACCGGCGTCATGGTGTACCATACCGTGGCGAAGGAGTGCGCCGTGCAGGGCATCTCGTGGGGGAAGGACCACGCTGACCTACGCGATGTGTACAATGCGTACCGGCGGGTGTTTGTCTCTGCGCTGACCGGGCTGAGCCCCGAGGACTGCGGAGGGGTGCTGGCGCTGCTGGAAGTCCTGCTGGCGGCGCAGGAGCCCCTGGCGGAGTCCTCCCTGCAGCGCATGGGCCTGGCCGGAGTGCTGCCGCGGCTGCCAGGGTGGGGGTGCCTGTTCTACGTGGCGGAGCACCACGTGTACCTGCTGAACAAGAGCCTGAGCGACTGGCTGCTGCAAGAGAGCCAGGCGGAGGGCGCTGTGGTGCGCGCTCTGGAGGTGGCGCGGGGGCACGAGCGCCTCGGGGCCTTCCTGAGCCGGCACCGTACATCTCCGTCAGCGTACTGCTTGAAGTACCTGCTGTTCCACCTGGCGTCAAGCCGCCTCCCGGACGGAGCGCGCCGGCAGCTGGACGAGGCGCTCTTGGATTGGAGCTTCCTGGTGCGCGTGGTGCAGAGCAGGAACGCTGGGCGGGCGGTGCAGGCCCTCGGGAGCATTGCGCAGAGCGCGCACAGCGAGGTGAGCTACGACATGCTGCGGTGGCTGCGCCTGGCGATGCACGAGCTTGAGACGGACCCGTGCCTGGATCACTTTGCGGCTACGGCATGCGTGACCGCGCCGCTGGGCTCCGTGCCGCATGTGATGGCGTCGAAGCACACAGCGCGGCACAGATGGGAATGTACGGAGGTCCTTGGTAATGGGAACGGCTTCTGTGTGAGCCGGGGAAGGATCTGGGCGCCAACGATCAGTGTGTTGATGGGGCACTCAAGCTGGGTTACAGGGGTGGCTTTCAGCCCGGACGGCACGCAACTGGCCACGGCCAGCTCGGACAACACGGCTCGCGTGTGGAGTCTGTCGAGCGGCGAGTGTATGGCCACCATGCAGGGGCACTCAGACGCGGTTACAGGGGTGGCTTTCAGCCCGGACGGCACGCAACTGGCCACGGCCAGCAGGGACAAGACGGCTCGCGTGTGGAGTCTGTCGAGCGGCGAGTGCGCGGCCATCATGCAGGGGCACTCAGACGCGGTTACAGGGGTGGCGTTCAGCCCGGACGGGCACGCAGCTGGCCACGGCCGGCGGGGACAAGACGGCTCGCGTGTGGAGTCTGTCGAGCAGCGAGTGCACGGCCACCATGCAGGGGCACTCAGACGTCGTTAGAGGGGTGGCGTTCAGTCTGGACGGCATGCAGCTGGCCACGGCCAGCACGGACAACACGGCCCGTGTATGGAGTCTGGCGAGCGGCAAGTGTACGGCCACCATGCAGGGGCACACAGACGCGGTGACAGGGGTGGCGTTCAACCGGGACAATTTGCAACTGGCCACGGCCAGCGCCGACAGCACGGCTCGCGTGTGGAGTCTGGCGAGCGGCGAGTGCACGGCCACCATGCAGGGGCACTCAAAGGACGTTACAGGGGTGGCGTTCAGTCCGGATGGCACGCAACTGGCCACGGCCAGCTGGGATAAGACGGCTCGTGTATGGAGCCTGTCGAGCGGCGAATGTACAGCCACCGTTCAGGGGCACTCAGCCACCGTTACAGGTGTGGTGTTCAGCCCGGACGGCACGCAACTGGCCACAGCCAGCAAGGACGAGACAGCTCGCATGTGGAGTCTGTCGAGCGGCGAGTGCACGGCCACCATGCAGGGGCACTCAGCCGCGGTTACAGGGGTGGCGTTCAGCCGGGACGGCACACAACTGGTCACGGGCAGCGCCGACAGCACGGCTCGCGTGTGGAGTCTGTTAAGCGGCGAGTGTACGGCCACCATACAGGGGCACTCAGCCACGGTTAATGGGTTAGTATTCAGCTGGGACGGCACGCAACTGGCCACGGCCAGCGATGACAACACGGCTCGTGTGTGGAGTCTGCCGAGCGGCGAGTGCGCGACCACCATGCAGAGGCACTCAAATATCGTTACAGGGGTGGCATTCAGCCCGGATGGCGCGCAACTGGCCACGGCCAGCTGGGAAAACACGGCTCGCGTGTGGAGTCTTTTAAGCGGCAAGTGCACGGCCATCATGCAGGGGCACAAAGCCACGGTTACAGGGTGGCGTTCAGCCGGGACGGCATGCAACTGGCCACGGGCAGCTGGGACAAGGCGGCTCGCGTGTGGAGTCTGTTAGCGGCAAGTGTCGGCCACCTTGCAGGGGCACTCAGGCAATGTCACAGGGTGGCGTTCAGCCCGGACGGGACGAGTGGCCACGGCCAGCTCGGACAAGACAGCTCGCGTGTGGAGACTGTCGAGCAGCGAGTGCACGGCCACCATGCAGGGGCACTCAGGTCTCGTTACAGGGGTGGCGTTCAGCCCGGACGGCACGCAACTGGCCACGGCCAGCACGGACAACACGGCTCGCGTGTGGAGTCTGTCGAACGGCAAGTGTACAGCCACAATGCAGGGGCACTCAGGCAATGTCACAGGGGTGGCTTTCAGCCCGGACGGCACTCAACTGGCCACAGCCAGCACGGACAAGACGGCTCGCGTGTGGATTTTGTCAAGCGGCGCGTGCACGGCCACCATGCAGGAGCATTGAGGCATCGTTACGGGAGTGGCGCTCCACCCGGACGGCACGCAGTTGGCCACGGCCAGCGGGGACAGCACTGCTCGTGTGTGGAGTCTGTCGAGCAGCGAGTGCACGGCCACCATGCAGGGGCACTCAGACGTCGTTAGAGGGGTGGCGTTCAGCCCGGACGGCATGCAGCTGGCCACGGCCAGCACGGACAACACGGCCCGTGTATGGAGTCTGTCGAACGGCAAGTGCGGCCACCATGCAGGGGCACTCAGACGCGGTGACAGGGGTGGCGTTCAGCCCGGACGGCACTCAACTGGCCACAGCCAGCACGGACAAGACAGCTCGCGTGTGGATTTTGTCAAGCGGCGTGTGCACGGCCACCATGCAGGAGCATTGAGGCATCGTTACGGGAGTAGCGCTCCACCCGGACGGCACGCAGCTGGCCACGGCCAGCGGGGACAGCACTTCTCGTGTGTGGAGTCTGTCGAGCAGCGAGTGCACGGCCACCATGCGGGGGCAATCACAATTCGTTACAGGCGTGGCGTTCAGCCCTGACAGTGCGCATGTAATCTCTTTTCTGCCATCGTTGGAGGATCGATAGGCCAGTAGTGGCCGAGGATGCTTCGTCACTCCTTCCGAGGTGCACCTCCACAGCAGCTTCTTCATTGGCGCCGTCCCCTTCTGCAGCCTCACCTACTCACCTACGGCCTTGTGCACGAGCTTGGGGTGCTCGAGAGCCCTTCCAACGCTGCCCCCGCCCGTCCACCTCCTCGTCCTCCGTCGCCCGGTACCCTTACTCGATCCGACTCCTCTTCTCTGCCCTTCCGTGCCCCCCCCTCCACCGCCAGGCAAACCCCCGTCTCACGAGCGTCTCCTCCCCTTCCGCATGGGGGTTGGGCACAGAAGCGGCGCAGATGCGGTGCCTCGGAGATGCGATGGGGGAAGATTGCCCGCTACTGCGCTGAGAACGAGCAGCGAGCACGCATCGGGACAACTTCCTCGAACACTGTGACGACAGCAGAACAGCTGAAGTAGCCTCTCTCACCTTCACCGCTAGCTGGGCGCGATGGGCACCCCACCCTGGCCGGCGCCCAAGCTGGGGTGGCCCGCATCGAGTCGGAGGCCTGTCGCTGTCGTTGAAACACACTGATAACCCTAATCCGTTGTGGGCTAATGCGCCAGTGGTGGCCCGGCCAGGATGGCCTGAAGAGTGGCATGCCCGGCTCTCGGGTGACTGGCCTTTTATGACGCATACAGTAGCAGCTTCACGCGTCTGGACTCTTCTTGAACTCGCCCTTAAGGGCCCATTTTGTTTTTCTGGATTTTTCTTCTTCTTCGCTTGAGTGCCTTGCAGTGGGGGCAGGGCACAAAAATCCCCCCTTGGCCTCCCTGTGGGGGGGCTTATCTCGGCCGAGGACTTGCACGCCTATTATATCTAGGGCTGGGGAGGGGCATAGGGCACACCGCTTCATGGAGTGCGTGGGTGGGTGAGTGTGCTCTTACGACCGATCTCTTCCGCTAAGGGGTGAATGCTGCTACCGCTACGATCTTGTTTGCCGAGTTGCACGGAGGGGTTTGCAGTCGATTCACTTTTTAGCCCGGAGCGCATTGCACTTCGCCTCGGCTGGTCTATCACAGGCTACCTCACTCTACCACTTCGATTTCTGCCGCGCACACCTTCGGACATGCATAGTACCGTCTTTGCATTTCGCGCAACGAGGCTCGCTTTGGGTCTGGACCAAGCCCCAATGTGGCCTCCCCCGCCACGTATTCTGCGAAGAACGCACAGGGACAGCAGCAATCCTAGAGTTATATAAAAACATCAATGCGATAACATGCAGACATCGGTGGGCAGTTCTCCCACACAATTCTTAAGTGTTGGGTGTCTAACTAACTGATTCCGTAATTGTCGGTGTCTAATTTGAATTATTAAGGGTTGGTATCTACTTGGATTCCTATTTGTTGGTGTCTAATCTGATAACTTAATTGTAGGTGTCTAAGTTGGGCGCATCTTATTATATAAAACTTGACCATGAACAATAACAAAGCGTCGAAGGATCAAGGACGAGCGGGATCGGCGGCCGCAGGGGACGCAGGAACATAAGGAACGCATAAGCAGATTCCATTAATGGAATACACGCGCATCATTTGCATAGAGATTGTGTTATTCTGGTAGTAAATTTTGATTGTTTACGGAATAATCAACTTTTGTTTTCCCCCGGAACAATAATTGTTGCCGACCGGGAAAATCAAGGCCTTACATTTATTTGTGGTTACTTGGGCTCCTAGTTGACGCGCCCCCAGTACCCTTGTACGACGGATATATCATAGCTTCCTGTAGTAGACATTCAGTTGTCCAGCAAACATCGAAAGTTGATTGTTCCGGAAATAATCAAATTTTGCTCCCGAGAAAATCAAAACTTATTCGCATAAGCGAGGACAGTAACAATGGCAAAGAGCCAAAGCGCACGAATATAACCTGGCCCTCGCCGAATATGAGGATATGAAGTCTCACCATCGGTTTTGATATGTGAGCACGTATGCAATATGTTGGGCGGAACCAATATGCGATTTAGATGGCCCGGTTAAAGACGCCTGGTAGCATATTGGTTGCCTTGTTAAATTTGATAATGAAAATACACAAGTAAAAGCTTATTGTCCCGCATGCCACAAGTGTACCCGGAGGTACATACGAACTCGGCCACGATAACGAGAGATATCCGTGTATCGAACGGCATTGTGAGAATGATGACGGAATGACTGTGTCATAAGGACTGCGACGTTGCGAGTACTGTAGGTAGTACAAGGAGCTGTAGTCATTTTTTCGGGGTCGGTAGTCAAAATATTTAATTAGCGAAATTGGGGGAAATGTAGTCATAATATATAATTAATGGGGGGATTGTAGTCATCGGTGTATAATTATTGGGGGGGGATTGTAGACAATCTGTCTCAGCCAGTCACACGCAAGGCAATCACACAGACAAAAATCTAAAATATTACAATACCCCAACGATTACTAAATCAAGACTATTTGAAAACTGCAACAGCTGCACGCTAGTTCTTGCCTAATTTCTTGCCAGGTTGCTCGGCCTTCAAGTAGTCTCGGACAAGAGAGGATTGGGTGTTCAGCCCAAGGCACGTGGGTTGAATCCCCACAACGGGGCACATCGTGCACTTCCCTCCCAAATTGGGTGCTAACGAAAGCCGTGGATTACGCGAACAACAGCATCGACAGGCATGCCCAACCTAAGACTAAAGCTACAAATATCCTGTGATTGAAAATCTAAGATGAAGAGAGTAAATTGAAATCCTGCAAAAAAAGCATACGCGAGTCAGCCGGAGTGTTGGGACTCGAACCCAATCTTGGAGGCGAGTTACGCCCCCAAGACTACCAAGCACATCCGAGAAACGATAAACGACGGCAACTCACGGTGTCCAGCAGCTGTACTTACGGTATCAAGGGGGGTTATTAAATAACACAGCAACGAAGGTGGGAAGAAAACTGAACCGTCAAACTTTAGGCATGTAAGAGCGAGTTTAGAATGTTAGGCATCGTGTTAACAGAACAGCCTGCAGACGAGAAGACCCCAGGAGGGTCACGTTGAAAGCAATCGATGCGTACACGCAGACCCGGTTCAGAACCACCGTAAACATGCAAGACCTGGAGAAACTGGAATTGGATTGCGTGAGGTGGGAAAATGGCTCGCCGACGCAAAGTCGGAGTATCCTGTTCTGCAAAGAAAATTCCATAAGAAAAAACAAATACAATAGGTGAGAGTAATGAAGCCAGTATGCACTACGCATGGATGGTGGCAGCACTTTAGCCAGAAAGCATCACACTGCAACCCTGCAAGTTAGTAGTAACACAGATGCCACACATACAAGCAAGAAAATGAATACTACATGGGACTGCCTGCAAGTGTAAAGGTGAAAAAAAGCAAACGCCATACTGCTCTGCTCTGGTGGGCGTCCTGACGGCGATGAAAGTAAAGTGAAAGGCGGACTACGGTCAAGCGCGTTTGGGGATTCGATGCAGCGTCAGCAACTCAGCATTCGCGCCCGCGCAGCGTCAGCATCATCGTCATCGCGTGGCGAACTGGCGAAAACAAAATCGGCATTTAACATTTTTCACATTTTCAATTTTGCTGTCGCTGTCGTGTGAAAATAAAAATCGCAAAGCGGAAAGCTGTCAGGCCACAATCTGATCCATCGATCGTCAAAAACTAACGAATGACGAATTTTTAACACAATCCTCCGGCTCGCTGTGCACGCAAAGCGAACTCGGAATGTTGGAATCTTGGAAATGCCAAAATTGAAAATCACCTTCGATATCGTTCGATCATATTCTGCGATCGTTCGGTCATATTTCGACATCATTTATCGCTGCGATTATCCGTTCGATGAACATCTCGTTCTCCTTTCGCTCTTCGCATCCGTTCGCGCATCGCGCTTCTCAATCTTATACATTGCAAATTTTAATGAACTAAAAAGCGAACGGAGATGATGCTGATGACTCAGATGCCCCATATATAAATTCATAACACGTGGACACAGCCCAAAATAACTAAATTCAACCCAAATAAATAAATAATTGTCAATTCTCATCCATCGCGAAGGAAAGCAAGCTCCGATCCTCCGAAACAGTTGATTGAGCCTGAGGCACGCTACAAAATTAAATACAATCGAGTCACAGGAGTTGAAGAACAAGAAGTGAAGTTTGATTCTTCGTTTCTTCGTTTCTTCCATACCATCGACGTGAGCACGTGTGTCACCTCGTGTACTGACAAACAGTCAAGTAGGAATGAGGAATTCTTAATACGATGTGCACGCAAAGCGGTCTGTCAAATTACAGACGAGTATTTAAACGTCCATCGCCTGGTACAGTCACGGTGACACAGTCTTGGTATTAAATAATATTAATATTAAATATATCAAATGACTACTTTCCCCCGATCGAGTGTGTGCAAACTTGAGATACTATCGGACGTCTCAAACTGAAAACAAGTGGAGCCGAATCTGGAAATGGGCTTCGTATAAAAGTTTGGAGAATTGTTGTCATTCTATATAATTGCTTTTATAGGAAGCCCTTGCCCACGTCGGATACAAAAGGCCTTTATAATTTCTTTCGAACATGACTACTGACCCCGAAAAAATGACTACGGCTCCCCAACCTTCCGTACTGTACATAGCACGGACTGTTCGGGGTGGGAGTCCTAAGGCAGGATCACTCCGGTGCAAGCTAACTTACTGGAAATGCTTGGAAAGCACTCGGTCGTAATGCAGAGATCACAAGGTAGGATATCGGGAATATCGGTTATGTCGTTTAACTTAAATGAGTCGGAGTTACTAGCAATCAGAGGTTGGGTGTCACTTGTAAATATTTCAAAAACTGATGTGAGAGCTTGCTCAGCTCTTGTAGCAGTAACCTGTAGACTCGAATTCCCTCGGCTCACCTCGGATTCGAATGTCACGTGGCCAGTCACTTCATGTTCAGCAGTTCCGATATCTGTCATGTCATAGAGCCCTCGGACTGCAGCTGCCGATCAACTCTGATCTGTCTTCTCTGAATAAGCATAGATGTGATGATGTGGCAAGAACTGAGGCTCTCCTGGTTTCCCTCCAGTTCTATTCGGCTTTTTGAGTACTAAATGGTTTCCCACCATTTCTGGATGGTTTCCCACCAATTCTCTCAACCTGATCTGCTGTGGGTGCAGATATTCAAAAGTCACATTCTGTCACTCACCCCTGTCATACCTCTCGGCCATACTGGTAACTGTCATCAGTGCTGTCACTCGTCACTCTGACACGTCTGTTTCTCGTACTGACTCGCGATACACCCTAGTACAACTCTCTCCCCGCCCCTTTTAGGCGCGCCTACGTCCTCGCTAGGCTGTCCTGCCCTTATGCACATTGTTTGGAAGGCAAGTTTGCACGTGTGACAAAAGTTGAGCTACTGAGCTCTCGGTTCTCGGGTTTCCGTGCCCCCCAGTTCTTGGGTCTGGGTCCCCTTCTGCTTACTGGATTTTCCCGAAAGCTCCTCGCCGTCTCACGCTGCCAACGCCCAGACAGATTGGTAGCCATGGCACTCCCCCGGATCGCAGGTCTTCAGCGGTCATTGCGCCCTGAAGCTAGTTTGCCTCAGTATCTTGGATCTCGGACTCGTGCTCGTCCGTCCGTGCTGTCAGCGCCGATATTATGTCCATCACTGCGAGCGCGTTCTCCTCTTTCATGCGTGCGCTAAGTTTCAGCTCGCAGAACAAATGATGAAGCAACGCGCGAGGTATTGCGTACACAGCTTGAGCTGAACCCATACCGCGGGTGTTGGCTGCTGGGATCCCCTCCTGAGCGGTGTTCTCGTGTTTCCTCAAGGTAGCTCGTGCAGGGCATGGGGTGGTGTAGGTACACTGCAACAAGGGCACCGAAGGTGCTGCATTGGTCCATATATGAGTGGGCTTCATATATGGAGTACCTCGGCGGTCTCACGTCAAAGTCCACGATAGTGAATCCCAACTGTGCAATTCTGAAACACATCACGAAGCATCTCGGGGCAAGATCTAATAGGGGAGTCTGTTTTAGCAGGCCCCGTTCGATCAAGCCTTGCATGATCGATCAAGAAAGCCGTATGCGGTGAACGTTGCGTGCCGCTGTCGATCGCCAGGATGCCGGCATGCCGAATAGGTCCGCAGCCGCAGCAAAATATAGCTGCCGTGTTGGCACCACCCGCGACCCATAGGCGCACCGTCTCCTGCGGAAAGCAAAAATGGAAACGAAGCTGCACCACTTTTGCACGGTGCCCACATCAGGATCGCGAATACCTCTGCCGAGATGTGGTTTCTAGTGGCTAGTTTCAAAAAAACGCCAGCCGTCCTAGGACGGCGACCTCCTAAAAATGCCCAAAATATATTTCTTTAAAATGTGTTGATATAGTAGTTTTTAGACGTTTTCCTCTTTATTTGCACGACCATCAGGTATTTTCTGAGACCCTGTCTCGTCTGTTTGACTCTCTGTACTCGATATGCTTCTAAACCCTGACTCTTTTCTGCTTCTCTCTGCGGTATGAAACTAACTATGTACACAACATCCCAAGCGGTCTGAACTTGTTTCAGAAGCGCGGGAGAGTACATTTCGCCTGGTGAAGCTAGGAAGCTTTATGTAACCCAGTGAGGTACCTAGACCACAGTACAACTAAGCACAACTTTGGAAACATCTCGATCCATTACATCTAAACTATGAACAGGAACGCTCCCTAACAAGAAAGCACTTCGCAACTGCAGGTGGTTTACATAAAATCATGGCAGAAGTAGAAGAAGAAATGCCTGCGCAGGAAGTGGCACTAGTGAAAAAGGGCGTATGTGAAGAATATGCCAAATCATGAATCGCATGTCAAAATATGTCAAAATATATCAAAACACATTGAATTTTCATGAATACTCTGACTTGGCGCCAAAATGGCAAAAAGGCTTGAATATCATGTGAGAAACATGTTACCGCCATAAGTCAAAAACATGCCAAAGCCATTATGTTGGATATATCACACAATCGATATATACAATACAAAGTGGGCAATATCAGAACGTAACGGATAGATAGAAACGAATACGAAAGTAATAAGTAGCTAGCTAACGGTACGGTGACTGATGACTGATATGACAGTCATAAACCCTAAACCCTGAGATCTGATCTACGGGTGAGAAACGGGTCACTGTGTGTCAGATCCAGCACACCACCTAAGATGGTGACTGGAAAGATCAGTCTAAAGCAGGAACAAACACCCGTGGGTGGAAGAATGCATCTAGGGAGGCCTGTCCATTCTGGCAGGGCTGTCCCGAACTAGCAGTGCAGTGCAACAGGCCAGCCGATACGAAATACGAAACTAGAACACGGCCCGCAGGCCCATCTGCACATCTAACTAATCAATCTGAAATAGCTAGGCAGGACCGGCCACGTTACACTCAGCCACTGGATGTGGGACTGGTGACACGTGTGCCGGCCCGGAGCAGAGTGCGGTAGCTGCCGGTGTCGAGCATCTCGGCAGCTGCGGTTGTGGAAGTCAAAGAGGTAGTCAAAATAGGCGGGCATCCCAGAATTACCGGTGAGGTCAAAGGTGGCGCACGCAATGATCAGTCCGCCTCAGTAGCCCAATCAACCGCTCAATTGTCGCCTAGGCCATACCGCCCGCAGCCAGAACCCTACGGGCGCTCTCGCCCCATCCCAGACGTACGCCAAGTGTTTAGCCACTCATGGCTAAAATCTCGCAGTGGCTAGATGAATCTAAAGCGTAGGTGGTCTCAAACCTGTTGGATATATCACACAGTCGATATATACAATACAAAGTGGGCAATATTAGAACGTAACGGATAGATATAAACGAATACGAAAGTAATAAGTAGCTAGCTAACGGTACGGTGACTGATGACTGATATGACAGTCATAAACCCTAAACCCTGAGATCTGATCTACGGGTGAAAAACGGGTCACTGTGTGTCAGATCCAGCACATTATAGTAAGGGAATGTGACCTAACATTTTAGCGAATTCATCAGCAAATATTTTCAGCTCCGAACCCAAAGTGACCGGAACGATCCTTGCGTTAGATATTTGTATTTGTCTGCCCTGACGAGCTCGGGTTGTGCGTCCAATTGCACCACGAATAGATAAGCATTGCCAAAGTTATACCCAACCGACGGAACCCTACCTGACATTTTAGCGGCGTCTGGCGAATATTTTCAGCTCCGAACCCAAAGTGACCGGACACACACACCCATGCATATCGATATATATATATATATGTTATAGTGTAGGCGCGGTTATACTGAAATCGGCGCACATATGTGCGCCGCGCACCTACACTATAACATATACATACATACTCGCACACGCACACAATCATGAGTGACATGCATGCATACGAGCATACCATACCCGTAGGTATATATGCATCCGTGCATATGTAGAGCACATAGGAATATGCTAATGATATATGAATAACATATGAAGGGCATAGCAATACCATAGAAATACAAACTGTGCGAATATAAAATGAAAACCGGTTCAGATTGTGAAAAGAATATGAAAAATGCTGAAAGGAGTGTTATTGCATGCTGAAAACTATATCAAAACCAGTTTTGTGGGCTACGCGTATAGAAACACACACAGCATACAAATCAAAACACAGGTATGTCAAACACATGTGAAAGGAGTATTATTGCATGCAGAAAACCATCGATATTAAAATTAGTTCTGTGGGCTAAACGTATAGAAAATACACAGCATACAAACAACAACTATGTCAAATCGATGTAAAAACAACGGTTTATTCAAAATTGTATTAAAAGCATCAATCAGGGATGAACAGCATCATCTGGAAAAGTGGGACGAGTAACTATCGTATGTCGATATTTTTCACGATGTGGACACAATCGAAAATTAAACGCAAGTGATGTACACGTGCAACACATTTACGGGGAATATCGTGGTTACAAAAGTAACGGGGGTAATATCCAATTGGAAAGTTTCCACGGAAGTTACCAAATCGGATAAATATCGCAAGTGGTTTACACAATCGGTAAAGATACAGTGAATTTGCACAATCGGAAAAGTTGCACTAAGTTATGTAATCGGTATAGTTACAATGAAGTTACCAAATCGGGTAAATATCGCAAGTGATGTTCACAATCGATAAAGTTACAGTGAAGCTCTACACTCGAGAAAGTTGCTCAAGTGTTACCAAATCGGTAAAGTTTCAAGCAATTACAAAAGCCACCGCAATGTCACCAAATCATATTACTTCTCAATGTTGTGTACACCTCTAGATAACTTACAATAACGAACCAAACGGAACAAGTTACATTGTTATTTTTATGCCGAATGTAAGGCTACACTACACTTCATAAGACTCGAGCCATTCTCCTACAAGCCTCTCTCGTTCTCCATTGTACGATCCAAATGACCTTATTATATTGCAACCACACACCCAACATAATCAATTATTATCCCCACGTGGCCTTAAAATTAATTAGCACACAAACTAACACGGCGGATTCGGGCCTCAAGGGCGCTGGCCTCGGGGGCGCTGGCCTCAGGTGAGCTGGCCTCGGGGGCGCTGGCCTCGGGGGCGCTGGCCTCGGGGCTGGCCCGGGGGCGCCGCTTCGGGGGCGCCGGGCCTCGGGGGCGCTGGGCCTGGGGGCGTTGGCCTCGGGGGCGCTGGCCTCGGGGGCGCTGGCCTCGGGGACGCTAGCCTTGTGTGGATGGCGCGGGTGGCCTCGGGGTTGCTGGCCTCGGGGGCGCTGGCATCGGGGGTGCTGGCCTGGGGGGCTGGCGCGGGGGCGTTGGTTTTTGAATTAGATGACTGTTACCAAAGTTTGAACATGATACAGTTCGATCGACAGCTCAGTACCGAAGTTGAGCGATCTCGACCCTCGAGTTCAGGAGATACACTCGTGAGCGTATCTTGAGCGTCGAGGGACTGTATGCATGCTTATGGCAAACTTAATATTTTACGAGTTTTTGTTATCGACTTCGCCACGTGATAGGTTCGACTGCTCCATCACCATGTACGTGGTGGGTGCAATCTCAACCCTCGAACTTAATACACCCCACAACCACGTCGTGGAACGCTAAGCATCGAGGGGCCTTGACTCGTGTCATGTCATATAGTACAGCACGAGAAGAGCAAGCACCCACCACAACGTTTTGGTTCGATCGTTCCGTTAAAAGGCATCGATCTCAACCCTCGAGCACTCAATCACGGAGGCATCGAGGGACCTTTAAACTTTTCAGTGATAGGTGCGTCACACTCCTCACCACAAGGAAATAACTAATTATTATCAGTTGTGTCCCACTTTTCCACATCTCCGTCCGAGGATAAAGAATATGTTAAGGTAGTGTTTAATATTAAGCCGCAATTTTACGTGTGCAAGGTTCGTTTGCTTAGTCCGGCAAGCTGGTGAGCAAACTCTACCTTTGAGCTTAGGAGACAACTTGGTCTCCGCCAAGCGTCTTGTGCATCGAGGGACCTCGTGACAACGCGTAAACGATTTCAGAGGTGACATAAACGGCTAAAACTGCCAGCTTATGGGGGTGAAAGGGGGGAGGGGGCTACTATTTTCAAGGTGAAATTAAGGACATAAACTGCCTTTGGGGTGAAAGAAGGGGGGAAGCTGATTTCAAGGTGAAATAAAGGGCATAAAATGCTAGTTTCCCTACAAAAACAGGAATTTGTTGGTAAGGCCATACCTAGGCGATACTAGGTACGGCATCCAGGTATGGCCTAGGTAGGGCTGTCCTTTTGGGTGCGAAAAAGTACGGGGTTAGTGGGGTTCAGGTTAGGCCGTACCTGGTATGGCCAAACCTTGGCAATACCATTGATGTATATTGTCTTGGCATGGCCGTACCTGGTATGGCCGTACCGGTCTCTGTGTACTTCATTAGTACGGCCATACCATAGCTTAATACCAGATATATATGGCCGTACCTGCCCCTTTGGTATTGCATTAATATAGCCATATTTTGATAAAACATTGGCTTTGTAAGGCCTTACCTGTACCGTACCTAGTACGGCCATACTATTCAAAGGTATTGCCAAAGTATGGCCATACGGTGCATGGTATGTACTGTGTAGGTACGGCCATATTATAACCGTATTATATGTAGTACGGGACAAGTTTTGCCATACGCATCGTTTAAGTACTGCATCGGTATGCCCGTATTAAAACGATATTTAATATTATATATTTCAGCGAGAGCGGGATTCGAACCAGCATTTTTCAGCACACGGGCTGCTTGAGCTACCATTGCTCCATCTCGCTTACAATTATCATAAATTGCGTATGTAATCTTGTCAATATAATGAGTTAGTATGGCATCATGCTTTGACGCCGGAGCTGAAGGTTGCAAGCATTTCAATCGATATGCGCGGGATGCGTGTGCAATGTCCTTGTGTACTTCAGATCGTTCAGTTCAGTACTTTATGTTTTTACATGAAGTACTGACTTTGAAGACTGTGCAAGTACACCGGTGACAACATGCCGTGCGTGTCACTGCGGCCCTGATCTGCAAGGCGGGCGGATAAGTATCCGCAGATTAGCGGATCCATGCTGTCTACCAAGTATGGGCGGGGTATGGCCATACTTACCGAGGACTTTTGCACTTTAACCTAATTTTGCGCGTTGACCATCTTCATGCTTCTTGATATTCTGCAAACGATAACAATAAAGCCGCCGTCTTAGACTAGCTGTTTGTAAAGCAAACGTCTTTGAAAACAGCTAGAAGAAATATGCGACAACATTGCGAATATTTAAAGTGCGGCGGCCGTTCTGCGGACATTCAGCGCGGAGACTTACCTCAGATGCGTTGACCATCGGGATCGCTACTTCAGGAACTTGTTCAAACGTCTGTTGTGAACGCCGCAGTCCAGCTTCTAAAAATAGCAGCAGCTAATATACGTTTGCTTGTTGAAGACGCTATAGTCGATGCTACTTCAAATCTGTAGCGCGAACACAACGAAATTAAAGGCGGCGTATTCAAATTCTTGGGAACAAACGCACTTGAAAGTAGAGGGTCAAGACTTGACCAAGTTAAAGTAACGCATACGTGCCTGAAGGACCGGAACCGCAGTGTTTCCATCAATTTCAACTCGGTCAGATATGCAGGAGCCGCAATCTCGCTCTCCTTAAAGAAATTAGTCACGCAGACTTCAATCTTCGACGGAGTTGCGGGTTTTCATCAGGCACGTACTCCTTAAACTTAAACTGCGCAGTACACTGCCAAAAAATACACGTGCCTACGGTGCAAGCGGCACCTGCTGTGACGCTTGCGTTTTGAAAGTGTTGGTGTAGACCGCAACGGCTCTGACGCTTTAGAGTCAAGAGTGCTCAACGGGGAGGGCTCGTCTACAGTCAATTGTCTATTCTGTATTCAAATTGCGTGATCGATGAAATCGGGTATCGATCTCGATTCTGACGGATACAGCGATACAGTGCCACGCGATTTTGACGCAGGTCACCCGCACGATGCGTAATGATCTCGATCGAAGAATCGACTGCAGTATCGATGACTCGAGCAGTCGATTTCAACTAGCACCTGTGAAAAGATTTTTTCCGGTGATTCAAAAAAGAAATCCCCGTTGTACGTGTGTGGGGGTTTTTTGCACTACGAGCATAATTTTGGATTTTTGAGAAGTTCGACATATTTCACTGTAAATGCCCCATCTTTGCACCGAATTTTGTTTTTTGGGGTTTTTTCCGGTTTTTTCAGGAAAAATGGCATTTTTTTCCGAACCCACGAAGGACAGCCCCACTTACCCCGTACTTTTTCGTCCTTTTCGTACCTTAGCCCCACTTACCCCGTACTTGTTCGTCCTTTTCGTACCTTGGCCCCACTTACCCCGTGCTTTTTCGAACACAAAATGACAGCCCTGCCTAGCCACAACCTAGCCCATACCCCAGATTCAACTCCACCATGTCTCAGCCACACTTACCCCGTACTTTTTCGAACACAAAAGGACAGCCCTGCGCAGGTCATACCCCAAAAAGGACAGCCCTACCTAGGCCATACCCCAAAAAGGACGGCCCTAACTGGCATGGTGGTACCTATTTTTGGTATGGCCGTATTGTTCAACGTACCTTGATGAAGTATGGCCAAGGTACAATTTTAAGTATGGCCGTGCCAGTTTAGGTATGAGCCGTCGCATACCCCCGAGGCGGAAAATGCATAATGGGTGATAATGACCAAAATTTTAGGTTTATAAAGTCACTAGACCTTATAAGAGGCAAAATTAATATTTATTTAAAAAAAATGGTTTTGAGATTTTTTCCGTCTGAACGGGCCGAAAATCGATGTTTTTGGGCTGTGTTCCCATAGCGGATGGTTGTAGGGTATGTTTTACCCATGGTTTGAAGGTCTCCCAACCGCACCACGACTTTATTCATGAACTTTGCAGTTTTGGATTTTAGAAACAATATTATAAGAGCTAGTATTCTCGAAAAAATCTTGGTTTTGAGCACATCTGAGGTGCGGAAGGCTTTGGGGTATGGAGTGGAATCAAAAAAACACATGATGAAGTTTCATAGACCACAATAAAACAAAATAATGGTTGAATGCTATTTGTGAAGAACTATTTCCTACCATGTACAAACAAACAATTACTAGTTGTTGCGTTGTTTTGAGTATTTTCCCAGGCACGCTTGGGGGTATGATATATGTGTGATAGATAATGTTGTGCAAATACTCCCTCCCTAGTGCTTTTTCGAAACTTATTATGAATGAATTCATGCAAATTCTGCAAGTGTGAATATTCAGGGTGCATGCGTTAAAAATTGGCAAGGCAAATTAAATATGAAAACAAGGCAAACAAGGCAAATAAACAAAAGAGAAAATGATATTTACAATGAAAACGCCTAAGACCTACTGAACAAGGGCACTCTTTGCTTACGGACGAATATTACAAAGGTGCTGTGATCTTTAGGGCAGGAAAGATAATACCAATAGTTATCGAAAATGCGGACAGCAGGTCCTCGTAATTTTACTCAGAAATAAACTGCCGACTACGATGTCGGTTCAGCCCTTTATTGGTGACATGAGAGTAACTTTCCCAGGGCAGACAGGGAGGCGATTCCGTAACCGATCTGAGGAGATAGTCCGGATCGGACTCATCCACTTCCATGGCGTTCAGGGCGGCCCTCTGCTGTCGTCGGGCCAACCGTTGACTGCGCGCGTCATGGAGAGCTTTCTCCTTTGCTCTTCCTTCCTGGGTGAGTCGCTCATTCTCAAATACTAAGAGTTGCTCCAATGGACCCCCGAAGTCAAGATCCGCGCGAGTCTTCCACTCGTCATGTGCTTTGGAGTACCCCGTCCAGCGTACTTGAAATTCTTCGATCTTCTTCCCAGCCTTCGTAGTCCGCACTCGTCGCGCCAGGATTCGGTCCACGTGGGTCTGAGCCTGGCCATCCACCATGACTTTGGCAGGTGTGGGAACTTCCCGGCGACGAGCGAAGGCCTTCTCCGCAGTGGTACACGCCTTTAGTCTGTGTTGGGCAAACACATCATGGATGCGCCATGTAGGAGGAAGCTTCAACCGATACGCCACTGGGGCACCACGGTCCAATTCTGGGAGATCTCGCCGCTGGTTACTGAAGAATTGTTCAACGACTACCAGAGGTCCATGCCAGCGGGGACTGAGTTTGCGGTAGGATTCGCGGTCCATGATGTTCTCTGTCAAGTGCTTAGCCTCAACCCAAACCCGATCTCCGACCTGAAAGCTCTGTTGGGAATGTCGCTGATCAAACTGGGTGCGTTGCCGCTGCTGCGCCAGCTCCAGCTTAACGCGAGCGTCCGCTAACTGGGCGGAAAAATCGGCTGGCCATCTCGTGAGCGGACCCTTCTCCACCTTTGCGCTGGGGCGAATCGCCCTTAGCAGCTTGCAGAAACAGGTCGAGCTGAGACATGGGCGAATGTCCAAGAACCAATTCGAAAGGCGTGAATCCCGTCACGTCACTGCGGGTGTCGTTGATGGCGAACTCGACGTTCGTACACTACTGATCCCAGTCCTCCGGGTTACTTCCAACGAAGGATCGCAGCATGTCTTCCACCACTCTGTTAGTATGCTCCGCTTGACCATCAGTGCATCAGACCGAGGGTTGTAAGGGGTCGTAGAGGCTACTTTAACCCCCATTAGTCGCATGAGCTCCTTCCACAGGGCGTCCTGAAACCGAGGGTCCCTATCGGGAACTATCTTCATGGGCGTGCCGTGGTACTTCCAGATGTGGTCAAAGTACATGCGGGCGATCATTTCGGCGGAACTGTCCTGAAAGTTCATAGGTACCACATGCACCATCTTGCTGAGCTTACAGGTGAAGGTAGCGAACGCGTCATGATTTCGAGCTGTGACGGGTAGTCCCGTAACGAAGTCCACGCTCACCACTTGCCATAACCTGGTGGGAATGGTGTGAGGGTTCAGAAGACCATCCGGGTAACAATTCCTTGGCCGAACTGATTGGCAGGTGTTGCAGGAGGCTACCCAGCGTCCGACATCCTCCGTAGCACGCTTCCACCAGAATCTTCGCAGAACCCGTTCCAGGGTTTTGTCCCGTCCCGCGTGACCGGATGACACCGAGGCATGCGCGTCCTGGAGGACGATCTCTCGCAAGGGCGAATCTTCCCCTAGCACCAGTTGGTACCGTCCGGCGCAAATGCGCCACAGCACGTTGCCGGTGATGCAGAAATCTCGCGTCCGCTGATGCGGGGCATTCGAAATTTCCTCCTTTAGTTCCTTCAGCGGTCCTGGTCGCAGGTACTCTGCTCGCAGCGCTTTGAGGAACTGACCACTGGACACTTGTGTCGACCGATCCCTGAGTCGAGCCGCCTCTCCCTTGCGTATAATCTCCAGAGCTGGACTGGTCTTCCTCTCTCGCTTAACCCTCTGGTGCGCCGCAGGAGCGTAAACCACCAGTATGGGCCAAGGTAGATTGAGACGAGTTCCATCCGGGGATTCGAACATTTGCACTGCTTATCCATACGAGTCGTGCGTGGGAATGATGAACTCGATCCTCATTCCAGCGGACCGAAACAGTTGCCTCCACTGCGGCATCCGAGACTGGAAGTCGGGCAGAATGAACAAGGCGGAAGTGTGCTCAGGATCTTTTCGCCATTTCTCGACGTATTTTCGAAGAACCGCCTCAATAGTGATGTGACTGGAAGAGAAGGGTGGATTACACCAGACGTTGAGCCCACGCCATTCTTCCTTCAGGCAGTCGGACCAAAATCGGTTAACTTGCCGGTTCTGTCCGCCCAAATCGCAACAGGCGTCTACGTCAAACGGACCGTACTCCTGGTTCAGGTAATCGAACATATCCGCTCGCAACTTCCAATCTTGTCGGTCACTGGGTTCCCCTACAAGAGTCGGTTCTGCCTCAAGCTTGGAGTCTCCCGGCGACTGGTGATGTGTGGGCACGGCCAGGGTGTCGAGAGTATTCAACGTGTGTAGGGCATCGAGCCAAAGGTCAGGCGTGTCCATCCAGCGAAGGGCTCCTTGAACCGACAGGGCTGCGGTAGCCTCGGGTTTTCCCTGAGAGTCGGGGATCTTCCGACTCTTGATCCGGTTTGGGTGTACTACCCCGAGAGGCGTGCGGCCTTGGCGGGATTCCTTCCCGGCGGCAGGTCGAAACGGTGGCCTACCTCCAGCCGGTGCTCGGTTGGCATTGGGGCGGCTGGGAAGACCCGTGTTTGGATCCACAAAACCGGCTTCCAGGAGTCCATCTCTGGCCGGGATATCCTTGTAGTCCGGCCGCCGAGATAGCGCGTCAGGTACCCATAGTAGGGCGCCAGGGATATACTCCATTTCTGGTACTCCAACTTCTACGAGATCCATGTACCAGCGAGCCTGTCGACGACTGAGCGGCTGCCCGGGAGACATGAGCCATACCAGCGGCTTGTGATCTCCCTGCAGTTGGAATTCGGTGAAGATGAGGTAATGCCTCCAGGTTTGGGTAGTGCAGTGGTGCAGGGCACAGAGTTCCCTTTCGCCGGCGTGGTAGTTCTGCTCGGCTCCTGAAAACTGTCGACTCTCGAAGGCGATGGGTTTAAGCCCTTCACCCACATCTTGCATCAGAACTCCGCCTAGGGCTACACCACTGGCGTCTATCTGAACCACGAACGGGTGAATACCGTCGGCTGCTGCCTTCATGTCTGGAAGGGCGAGGATAGGGGAGGCACACAGCTAGCAGCCTTGATCTCTTCGAAGGCCCACTTTTGCGTAGCTCCCCATTCCCAGATCGCATCCCCTTTGGTCAGCTGGGTCAGGGGATGAGCAATCTCCGAGAACCCTAGGACGTAGCGGCGGTAGTATCCGGCGAGACCTAGAAACTGTCGTGCATGAGTCGCGTGCTCCAGGTCAGGCCAGTCCCGGATAGCCGCTAACTTGTCATGTTGCGGTTGACTGCCTTTGCGGGATACAACGTGTCCTAAGAAGCGGATTTGAGTCTGAAGGAGTTGACATTTCGACTTCTTGAGGTAGATGCCTTGTTCCTCGCACACTTCCAGGAATTGTTGAATGTGGGAGTAGTGCTCTTCCAGGGTGTGTGACGCTATTATACAGTCGTCAATAAACACCTTCACAAATGGAAGGTGTCCCAGGGCGCGCTGCATGCGTCGCCGATAGCAGGAGGGACTGTTGGCTAAACCCATGGGCATTACCAGCCACTCGTATTGCCCGTACGGAGAGGTAAAGGCTGTTTTCTCTACATCCACATGGCACCCAGCCCACTGGCGGGAATTACCAGATAAGTCCTGTCCTTTCCCGGTAAATCGCGCCCGCTAACAAGCGAAATTAGCCGCGCCAGGCATGTCGCCTGTCGCGGCAGCGCGCGGCATCTCCGGTGCGAACCAAGGGCCCCCGCCGCCAAAATTTATTAGTGAATACATATATTTCCCTTTAATAGTTGTGACTTGGCCTCCAGCAGTAAACAGGCGCGCTCTCACACCTTGCACTGCACCGCCGGCTTGTATTTGTGTTAGGCTGTTACTTGCGCCTTGCTTTTCACAGCTGTTTTCCGCCGAAACAAATACAGCGACCCCTATGCGAGTTTTTTTCAGATGATTGATCTTAGTGTTGTAAAAGGATCTGCTGTTTTACTTTTTTTGTCATCGGACTGACTCCAATCGCTTTTTGTGTGTTTGTTCGCAGCTCTGACCTCACTCAGACAACCCCCCTTTTTACTGTCATCAACAAGTCTGCTTAATTCGTTCACTTTTTGCTAACGGCCTTCCCAGGAAACTTGATACGTGTTTGCTTGATTGTTTTGTGATTTTTTTTACCCTTGCTACCTCTTCTCGTCTTTTCTAAGTCGTGTTTATCGTGGCAGGTTTTCCAGGGCGTCTGTTTCGGAACCTCAGATTTTAGCTTGGGATGAACTGTTAATGCGCGCTGCCTGGAATGGCCGTCTTATTTTTTCTTTTATGTTTTGCACATATTATTTATTTTCCCAAAGCGGTATGGCTTGAACTTACCTATAGCTTTAGGTTTCTTCCCTTTTCTGCACGTTGGAAATGAGGCAAACGGCTGCTATTTTTACGTGAGCTGCAGTTTCCTAGAAATATAGCTTGCAGTCCCCTGTCACCTCCATGCTGTGAAATCCTGCGATGTGTTCATAGTTATCCCTTTTGGAACACGTGGGCGTGCCTTGGCCTATCGTTCACTATGAGGTTTTGAACGTTGTGAATGGGTGGGTGTGTTTTGTCTGAACTCGGGTCTGTTGGCTGGGAAACGGCAATCCGCCAGTCCGTATCGCCTCAACTGCACAACGAAGTCTGTTTTTTGTTTCAATAATATGCCTTCGAACTTTTGTTTGTTTGTTTTGCCCTCGTTTCGTCAGGAGTACTGTTTATCTCAGCTGTTTTGCGTCAAGGTAGATGTCGGTTTTCATCTCGTGTTTGCGAAATGACGGAACGCTCAGGTCCGATGTCTGGTGCGGTCACTGGTGATCTCCGCTGTGTTGAACATGTAGTTTCTCTTTAACATATGGGGGGGAAGTCCAGAAAGCTCTGCTCTCTCGGCATCGGTTAGAATCCGAACCCACTCGGTTTCATGGCGTGCAGCAGGCAAGTTGCTGAATCTCGGACCCAGGTGCGTCACCCTTGCTCTCAAATGCCCGTATGACGTGCTCGCCTCTTCGTCAACTCTCTTTGCTGCGTTCACCATGTTCAGTTGCTATTGCCCTAAAAAACTAGCCTGTTGTATGCTCACCTATTGAGCTGGGTAACTTACTGTTCTTGTTTACTGGACACGTGCAGGGGCATCGACGAGCTAGCGGTTTGAGTTGCTATTGGAACTAGTGACGCTTTAGGCATGCTTCCATTGCCCTGTCCGCGCTTTTTCCGTATTAGTATTACTTTTGAATAGTTTCGAGTGAGAACCACCTAGTAAGGATGTATGGTTGTTCCGTCGATAAACTTCAATGTGACATTACGTTTATCAAGGTAGTCAATGCAAGGGTGCAACGTGTTCACTATGCTTCGTGACTCAAACTTGCTTATTAATACTACTCGTTTAGGGAAGTTAAACTAGCTTGGAGAGTTAAAATATACCCCTCGTTTTCACCGTACTTGACAGCTGTGCTACATATCACGAAAGCATTGAGAAACCCCAATTATTCGGTCGTATAGCTTGATTTCTGATGTTATTTTCGACAATTTAGGCTCAGAACTGGCAGCCGTAACCATCACCATTCGATTCGGCAGCATCGAAAATGGTACACTAGCATCTAATACAGACTTTAGACTTCATTAGAAGTCCAATTCCTATCGAAACCCTATTAAAATCCTTATCTGGTAAAAACTACCCCCCCCTGGGTGCCATGTGTCCTCAGGAGCCATAGTCATCTGCCAAAATCCGTCCACGGCGTCGAAGGAAGAGAAATACCGGGCTCCGTGCATCTCATCAAACAGCTGTTGGATGTCGGGTAGTGGGTACTTGTCTTTGATAGTCTGACTATTCAGACAGCGGCAATCTACCACCATCCTCAGAACTTCTGGTTTACCCGGTTTGGGGACCATCAGAACCGGTGCGGAGAAGGGACTAGAGGAGGGTCGGATGTACCCTTTGGCCAGCAACTCGTCCAACCGTTCTCGTAGCTGCGTCAATTCCACCATTGACATCTTGTACGGTCGCTTGGAAGGGGCGGTACCGTCCCATCCCGCTTGCATCCGTATGTGGGCTACCTCCGTCTTCCGGATCTGATCGAAGTTCGGCAGGGCTTCGCGGATAACGCGTTCCTCGAAGGTGCCCGTCAATTTCTCAAACTTCTGTCGCTCGGCGGTAGTGACTTCCGGAGCTGGTTCCTCCCCACTCTCGGCTTCCGCGGACAACATGGACGATCCGACCAGTGGAGTGGCGTAGGCGATTAGGATGTCGTGGGGTGGTCCCGGCTCTCCCTCCTTCCGGTACCCGTGCCTGCGACGGTAGGCCTTGATTTATCGCACGGCCTGTGCTGCAGAGAGCATCACTATTGGTTCCAGGCACATGGCTGTACCGGCTTCCTTTCGTGACGCGCTCCGACCAGGGGAGCATCCTGCAATTTTCACGCTGGCCCCTTTGTGCTGAAACCCCACTGTTCCCCATCCTGCGTAGTCCAATGTGACTGGGGATAGCCCTCGCAGCCACCGTCCTCCGAGGACAATGTCTACTTTAATTCCCAGAGGTAATACTCTCATTTTGATCACCTCGGAGTAGGTTCCCACGGATGTTTCCGCCGTGAGTTTGCCATAGGCAACCTGAGCAGAGGTTTGGACAGATCCATCCGCGAGAGTGACATTCAGAGGTGAACCGTTGCTGCGGACTGTGATGCCTGGACGCTTGACGCATTCAGTGGATATGAATTCGTCAGAGGCTCCGGAATCCACCAACACCCGTACTCGCTGTCCTTTGAGCAGCGCCCAGAAGACTAGCAACAGTGTACCTTCCTTGTCCCGGACGGCTGCCAGCTGTCCCTCGGTATCCCACACAACCTGTCCATCTCGTCTGAGGTGTGCGCAGATGGCTGCTCGGACCGGGTGATGTAGCGGTACTTGCCTTCCGGCTTTGAGTCGCGACAGTCGTGAGGGAGTCCTGGCGGGCTCCAGGGGAGGTTCTCGTGCTGGACCGAAATACCACCCGCCTTCCATGCTGAGCTCTTCCCGCAGGCGTCGTCGAGCTTGCTCTTTGACTCTGCGTTGCTCACGTCGATGTGTCTTGCTTCCCAGAGGAAAAGAGGCTACCGACATTTCCGGTTCACTAGGAGTGTCACCGGGGACAGAGGGAGCATTGGGCGATACTGTAGAGGTGGGGTCAGGAAGGATATTTTCCTGAGGGTTCGCAGTGGTTACGGTATCCACGATCTCGTCTTCTTCTACAATAGCGTGTAGATGACGTGACCGGCGGGCACGAATTTCCAGGACTTGTTCCAGTCGGGGATTCTCCTTGATAGTACTCAGGGTGGCGGACTCCACTCCTTCGCGGATGGTGGTCAGAGCGGTAGGGCTGCTCCGCTCACCGGTAGGGCTTAGCCGTTGACGTGCTTGTCTCGCGTTGATGGCCTGTAGCCGCTCTTCCCATAGCTGCTGAGTGAAGTTTAATCGCTCAGAATCCGAGTCGGTGTCCGAGGGCGCCTCCTCATCTTCCTCCAGCTGTTCGCTTACTAGATCTTCGTTGGGCGATGATGAAGGGTTAGTTACGAGTTCCGCCGGTTCAGGGGTCGGAGTTGCGAAGGAGTGGGTGTCCTCTGCCGCCTCTCTTTCCCGCTGATTCCATTGATGTACTCTGAACAGGCTGCACCAGGCGTCCGGTATCCCGGGTACATCTCCCCCAGAACCTGGGATGATGCCACACTCGGTGTCTACCGCCAATAGAACCGAATCAGAGCTGGTGACCGCTAGAGTCACTGCCACCGGCCCATGCCATCGCTTCCACCTTCTGCGGTATCTTCGCCAGCCTTCTGGTACCCAGGCGTCCACCCACTTCTCGTTCTCGTCCACCAGGGCGGCTGCTGCTACGTGTTCACGGTGCGACAGCTCCCTCCAAGCGCGGACTCGGTCCGGAATACTGACTGCGGACTCTCCGGGCGCACCGTCACCGAGCAGACGTACTTCTTGCTCTTGCCGGTCACGATCCCTTTCAGCCCGATTTAGGCGAGCGCGTGGCCTTTCGGAGCGCTTCCTCGGTGCTGGTGTCTCCGACTCCTCCGCAGAAGATGGGGTGTACCGCGTTGGACATGCCGCGGGCCGCGACTGCGAAGGAGGGACCTCTGGACGAAGTTTAAAAGGTGGGGCCTTTGCCGGGGATCCACCTCCGTCTCCACTGTCGTCCAGGGGGTGAGACTCAGCCGGAGAGGTGACATGCCGTGCAAGATCTCGCATCCGGTCCCTCATTGGCCGACGTGGAACACGGTGACGGGGGGG
>LGRX02007806.1:0-13232 GCA_001247695.2 Cymbomonas tetramitiformis
CGCCTTGCCGCTGCCCACTCGTCATCACCACTTCACCGCTGCCCACTCGTCATCACCACTCCAGCGTACAGCCTACTGGTCATCACCACATGAGTGACCAGCCATCACTGTTTGTGGTGGGCAGCATGACAGCGGTGTGAACTGGATTTGAGGGAGGTCTATCGCCAGTTCACGCCACCGATCACCTCGCGCTGCATTGCCCGTTCCATTGCCTGAAGGAGGCTCAGGAAACAGGTGCTGGAACAGTCACACAGAGCATGGCAGGGGGGACTGCACTGGGGGGTGCCAGCACCTGTGGGAGCCAGGAGGTGCGGCCCAAGATGCATCGCATTCATGAACGTGTCCTGTGAGCAGGCATCCCCCAGCCACTCAAAGAGGACCCGTGTGAGGGGTGTAAGATGAGGTGCTAGGTCCGGGTTCTGGCAGGCACAGCTGTTTGAAGAAAGGCAGTGGGTGGAAGTGGTAGTAAAGTGAGGGCAGGCAGGGGCTGACAGGTGTAGCAGTTGAAGGATTTTGAGGAATGCAGAGAACAGGCACACAAGAGAGATCCGAGAGAGTAGGGGACTAGAAGGCGCAGAAGTGCTTGTGGATACAGGGGCGTTGCAGGTGAAGGTGTGATAAGTGAGACAGTCACAAAGGCATGCCAGATGAGGCAGTGCCTGGCGGTGTGGTAGGTGCAGCAGAGGCCAGGAGGTGGTAGGTGCAGCAGGAGGCCAGGAGGTGGTAGGTGGCAGAGGCCAGGAGGTGGTAGGTGCAGCAGAGGCCAGGAGGTGGTAGGTGAAGCAGAGGCCAGGAGGTGGTAGGCAGCAGAGGCCAGGGTGGTAGGTGCAGCACAGGCCAGGAGGTGGTAGGTCCAGCAGAGGCCAGGAGGTGGTAGGTCCAGCAGAATTAGATCACACCTTCGGCAAGCCGAAGCCACGAGCAGACATCTCTGCCACCACCTGCGAAAATAACAAGTCATATAGCATCTGTGGGCTGAAGTGCAACGGCTGGAGGGCTCGCACACCCTAGCATAACCACCTGCATTGCGCGTGTAAGGGCCAAAGGGGATGCAAAGCAGTAGCTGGCGGCTGATGCACAATGACGTCAGCAGATCGATGAGAATGCGACTCTTGCGCCAAGACAAACACGGCTTATATTTACCTCAACCGCGGCAATCATTTTACTTCCCCAGCCATCCATCACCTGTCCAGAAACCCTTGCCAAACGCATATCAGCTTTCTCTCGCCATCACACTTACTACCGCACAGCCACAAGAAGGGCAGCGGCTGGGCTGCGGATCTCACCTCCTGCCACTCTGGAAAAGTCTTTGGGACGACAGGTGGCGAATTCAGCTCGGCAAATTTCGTTTTGTTGGGGTCCGGACGCTCGCCCATACGCCAGAAGTACCGCCACTTGGGATCCGGACCCTTCGGAATCTGCAAGACCACCAGACTCTTTCTGTAAGGCTTTTGGGGACTTTGATGTGGGCCAGGCCGGATGCAGGCACCAAGCCCTCTTCCCGGTCCCCGTCGCTCTCGAAGTGATGGGTTCACTATGCGGTATGAAATGAAGGCAGTGGCAATCGCAGTCCGTCCACTGCCTTACAGACCGGAAGCATATCCTCAGATTATTGAAGAGGACGGGCCAGAAAAAGTATGAATGAAAGGCCAGTGCGAGTGCTGGATGGACCACCAAAAGTATGGATGAAAAAACGGGCAGGGGCAACCTTGTGGGCTGCGAGAACTAGTTGGACCGGGAACGTCCCCTGGAAAAATCGCAAAAGCTATTCACAGGCTACCGGTCTTCGTACGAACCTCCGTGATTTGTGTGAACCTCTGAAGCAAAAAAGTGGATAAAAAAGTGGCAATCCAGCACACCATTGAAAAGGAGAAAAAGGATTTTCTTCCGGGGCGCCCATCAAGGACAGTCGGAGGTGTTAGAGCCCATCAAGCTAGTCGGAGGTGCAAAGAATCTAAGGCCTCTCCGATGCTGCTCTTCTAACAGTTAACATACACACGAGGAACGCTGTTGTCGCGCAGAGGAGGAGTGCTGGGCAAGGCGCAAAACTTGTGTTTCGCTGTACCAAATGTAGGATAACTGACATCGCGACGACAACGGGCTTCAAGAAACGGTACCAGCGACTCGCCAGAAGTGGTCTATTGGGCAGGGGTGGGAAAGATATTGGAGCAGGTTGGCCAAGATCCTCTGGGGCGTGGGCAAGTGACGGCACAGCGTGCCAAGGTCGAGCTAGAGGTAACTCACTGTAGCCTTGTTTTCCTCGGACTGGTTCTCAATACCCTTTAGGCAGGTGGGATCCATTGTGCAACGTGGCACCTCCACTAGCTCCGGAGTCACCCCGACCTGGGAATACCCGCCGCCACGAAGCCGTCAGACCTGGACTACCTCCTTCACTGCCGCGGTGCGAACCCTCCAGTGTGAAGCACGTCAGCGAAGCATGTGTTCAGACCTTAGACGGGAGAAGAATAGGGATGCAGCGCATCAACAAGAGCTCTGTTTCATGAGTCCACGTGGTTCAGGCGGACATTTCACGACAGTAGGTGCGGGGATGTGAGCAGCTCTTAGTGCACATGTGTTCGCGCTGCGCTGACAGCTGCAACAGAGAGCACGACTCACTGTGCAGGTCACTTGGGCTTAGATCGCCCAACACAAACTACGTTCACAAGTGTGCCAGTGTGCGTGCGGGCGGGCGTTTGCCATTATGCGAGAGAGAGAGTTACAGGAAAGGGTGCCAGTGCACGCGTCGACATCGCGTTCGTGAGACCCTTGGGCGGGAAAACGATCTTAGGCGACGCATTTTGAAATCTGTGCTTGCAAAGAGTAGCGAAATTTTCACAGGGAACTATACAGCTTATTTGAACTTTTCTTGTTAAATGAACACCCACCGAAGTGAGTTCGCTCTGTTGCCGGTCTACCTGGCTGCGACCAAAGGACAGCAGTACCGAACTCCACCTCACCTGGTAGTGTAGCTCAGGGCGAGCTTCCGGCATCTTGGCTTCGTGATCTTGCCCAAAATACCTCTCCATCATATCCATAAACTTATCACTGTCGTGGGACGTCGCCCTAGGATCTCTTACGACGAGAACTCCAGTATCACGGAGACAGGCCGCCATGTGCTTGCAGGCTTCCGAGTTCTCGACACTGTCAGGTTCACTCATGAATTTTCCCAAATCGAAAACTGGAAGATTTGCCCCGTCCACGGTGTAGGAGTCCAGTTCCAATGCAGTTTTCAGCACATGTGTGCCGTTTCCCTGTCCATCGGGGCTCCACTGGCCAGCCTCGGTACCATTCGTGGTAGGGAAGTGTGCGGCCATCGTTTTCCAACCTTAGTGACCCGTTAACACCGTAATAGAGCGCCCCACTCACGTCAGGATCTTGCACAAAAACTTTGTCTGCGCCTGATCGCTTTTCTGTTGATCTAATGATCTTGCATCTTTATCGCAACGGATTGGTATGATACCCCCCGCCCGCCCCGCCAGTCCCGTTCGGTTGCCCCTTCCTCTAGTCGTATCCATAACCGTCGTATATTCCTATACATAATACAATATAGAATATACAACATAGTCGTGTCACTGTAGTGTGACACAGTCGAGTGTAGATGTAGATGTAGTCCTCTTGTGCTCGTGCTCTGTGACCGTTACATTTACAGTATACTGTACTGTAAAGCTTAATAACCGACCTATCTTATCGTTAATTGAGGGTAAGTTCGTAATGAATACGTATGCGTGGAGAGCCTGACCCCCTTCATTATTAAGATATGAGGATAGGGTGTCACCATATTTCACCATATTGAATCATATTCCAATTCCGCATTCGGCGTTAGCCGGCGCGGGGGGAATGCCCGAGCCGAAGGACCGAGTGAAGCAATCGATGGGGGAAAGCAAAGCCAAAGGGGGGAAGACTAGCGCTAGCGTGGGGGAAGTAGTCTGTACAGTAAGAGTGACACTGTAATGTTTTTCTTTCCAGCGCAGGATCTTATCTTTGATGTGAGGCAGTCGGCCACGCGGTAGCCGAGTAGGCCTTCTCTTCACGTCGCTAACCTTGCAAGATTCCCGACTTTGTTACTGTGAATACGGCAGCTGTATAGACGCGTCGTGCTGGGGTTTCCGCAGGAACGGTGCATTTTCCAATGGGGAGTGCCGTCCCCGAAAGTAGACTCGGTATTTGATCCAGGTGTATATAATCCTTGGTTCAGCCATGCACCTTGCCACGTGACGTGACGACTCGGACGCGTGGAGACTGAAACGCATTGATACTCCAGGGAAACGTCACACACATACACACACATCTAGTGCTACAAGGGCAACAGCAAGCTGTCAAACGTGTAAAGCTGATGTTGGTGCACGTACACTTGAGCGGAGATTGGTTACAACGTTGGACAGTCCGGGTCGACGGAAAAAATGGACATTGCAAGGCACTTGCTTTCGCAAGAAAGCGTTCGGCCTCCCCGAGGGTGTCGAGGCTCGCGAGAGAAGACCGGCGAACGGAAATGTATAACGCACAGGTGCTGGAAGCGAACGTTGGCTGCGCGAGGAAAGCGAGGAGGAAATATCATGGAAGGAATCTCTGCGCACGCGCGCTTCTACAAGGAGATGTCCTGGGGACGACTGGCCCTTATGATCCTAGGTGTGTTAAACACTTTGGGCGGGCGTGTAATACGAAGGTCAAATACAAGCTTGACGGTCGATCAACTTCTCGCGCGCAACTTCATTCGCATACTCAAGTGAGACACCGCGCTCAGCGCGCAATTGATAACCATACTCCATTGAGACAAGGCACGTCGCCAGCACGCGCGCTCGGGGTATCCAGCCACAAGCAAATCGAAGAGCATACTCAGTCTAGTTTTCCTGGAAGGCATCTTCACATTTACGGCAAAACTTGCTATTTAATTTTGGCAGAACGTAGTGCTACCACGAAGAGCTATTGACTTCGCGTTTACGACACTTCAGGTGGCGGTACGCTGACGGGGAACCTCGACCTGAGTTTCGGGGGGCGCTTCATCTAGCAGTAACCTGCCTGCTGCCTTTCGTTGCGCTTACCACGGGTTTGCTCACCAGCACCTCGGCGCGGGCGCCCCTGCTGTGCTTGCTTCTCGGGAAGTTCATATCGTATGCGTCCTCAGCATTTTTACACAAGGTGCCTAAGCGTCCCCGCTTGCTACCTGTCGAAGACCTCCCAATGCCGGACTTCGTTCTCACAAATTTTGGCGCGCAGCATGCGCGCGCTCGCGTGGTGCCGGTTCGGCACGCAAAAGTGTTTGCATACTCTTGGGCACTTATCGACGAGCTTAGGAAAGTGTTGACGCAAAAATCCAGGCATTCCAAGGCATGTTAGCATTTATGATGAGCGAACTAAGTGCGACGCGGTATGGCCGGTCCTCTCGAGCTTAGGCACCGCATATTACGCTTTCGTGCATACTTGGAAGAGTTGACAGTTTGAGACAAGGGACTCGGTGGCCCGCGTTCTCAACGCCGAACTAGCAACTGAGTGAAGATTGCCGAAGCTGTGTTTTGCTGCTCGACTACGGTTGGGCGGTTTTCCTGCTCGAAATCAAGGAGCCTGGGAGGGGGTGGGTGGTTTTGTGCTATGCAACAGTCACCCACGACTTCAAGCTCGCAGCTAACTCACGGTTACGCCTGCCAAGTTGATACATTTAGCATCTGCGTCTCTATCTTTGCAACAGGAATTCCTTTTGCAAGTCTACACACGGCGGCGTTCTACGGCGCGAGTGGCGCTATCATGGCGTTGTGCGCGGTTCTTATTGCGACTAAAGCAGAGCGGCCTCGGCTTTTCGTTACGTTGGCGCAGTTCATATCTACGGTGACCTTCATTGGCTATGTTTCGTCTTGGCATCATGTTTGGGTGGCAGGCACCCTCGCCTACATCGGTGGCTTTGCCTGCTACAGCCCTGTTGCCATGCGAAATGGGAAGGGCCGCACATTAGTCGATGCTACGATAGAGAGTGTGCCTTGGCATAGGATAGGTCGCTACGGCTGCCATGAAGATTTTCACTTGCTGCTCTTGGTGGGAGACATCTGCTGCTTCATCGTTGCAATCACTTACTCCTTGGGACTCAAATGACCTTAATAGGTAGAGCTCAGCCCCTAGGTTTTAAAAAACAGATTTAATGAGTTGACTAGTAGTCATTCCCTGTGCGACTCTGTTATTATTCAACTCAGCAGAACTCTCCATCTCCAGCCATTTATAAAGGCACACCAAATTATAAGTCTAATAGCACCCACCACACTGCCAAGAGCTTTGATAAATTTGTCAGGTTGTCACCAACACATCTACCCACCCACTGAGGAGCCATGATAAATACATATAGAGGTGTGATCATTGTGCACGTCGTGAATATCTCGCATGCCAACAAGAACATGCCCAAGAAAGTAAAGAGCCACATTTGTGTACGAGGTTGCAAATCACGAGGTCGGATATTGCAACTTAGGGTTTATGACAAGTTACTTAGTAGTGGGTGATGTGTAGTTGTGTACTTTCATTGTCCGGAAAGTTCACTTGATCGTTTAAAGTTATGCATTTTTTTCTTCTTAACTGAACCTCCATATCGTGCCACATCTCGATGGCGGCACCTTATTAACAGGTTATGACTCGGGGATTGTCGCGCCATACTATCATCAGACATGTCATGCTGTCGCATCACCGTACATATCATGCTGACATGCCGCGGCGCATGCTCCATGCATGATCGTCGAATCGTCGTGTGCTCTTGCCACGTAGCACAATTATCATAATTAGTGATGATGCACGTGGCCTTATTGTGCTCTCTCACCTGCATGCCATCATCATATACGGAGTGCACCGTTTTCGGGTTGCCTATACTGAACATCGTGAAGAAAGACGTGATATCGCGGTCGGCCGGGTGGGTATATATATAAGCAATATATATACACTACAGTCGGAGCACAGCAGGAATACAGACTTTCAGGTGACTAAGATGAGATAATAAAATAAATGGGTTGTTTTATTATCGGTGGACTGTGAAATGGTGACTGCCTACATGGCACCTCGGGGCGAGGGGTGAAGCAAGAGAGGCTGCTCAACCCCACCATACATGGGGGGGGGGGAGTCAGTCTCCCCGTGACATCGCACACCCATGGCGGTTCGTTGTAACCTCGGTTATAACCGATTGTTTACTGCGCGGTTATAACCGGCGGTTATATTTTGGCCTATCGTTGGGCTCTGAAGCAACCTCATTATAAGGTGATTACGGATAATAACAAATTGATACATCATGTATTGTATTAAGCAAGGCTCGGTATCGGTTGTGTCAAGCCGTATCGATAGTTTTTCGATATTTGGAAATTTGCATCGATCGATTCTGATTTTTCCGATTGCTGAAATCTGTATAGGCAGCCCTGACCGGGACTCCGGGAGTCCCGGTACAGGCCCCTATGATAGATTCCTAGGTAGCCAACACTGGACCGTGACTGATCCGTAAGCTTGTGCTGTGACACATCAAGGTGTCACAGGTAGCTAGGACCGAGACCGTTCCGACTTCGAGACCGTTCCGGGTATATCTACTTTATCTAGCTTAGGGTTTATTTCTTATGAGAGTTTTAACTATGTTGGTTCACAGACTGTCTGATATCTTGAACCGGGATATTCCAGTAGGTTATGGGCCCACCACGCTTCCACTGCGCCCAACCGATTGATTCCGATAATTCAAATTTCTAATTGATTGATTCCGATAGGCGGACATTAATATCAATCGATTCGATAGGTTCACAGACCATATCAATTAATACTGATTATTGCAGCTTACAACCGATATATTGATACATCGGTGGCATCGATACCTATCGGTACAAGACTACCGAAAATCACATTCTATAGGCAGCAAAAAGCAGGACATACACTCGTGCAGCAAGAGAACAAATAACCAAATAACATGTATCGTTTGCCGAGTGTTAAACGGTTCGATGCGCGTAGTTCCCGACGAGCTCTTGCGCTTGTGTTAGGGATCGCGAGCAATCATCAGATGTTGGTGCGTCATCGAAGCTGCCGAATCGCGATCCGTAATTATATCAGAAACTGAATGAGTACCACTGAATGCGGGTCGATGCCATCATCAACCCGCGTAGCTCAGTTGGTAGAGCGACTGTGATTCAATCAGGAGGTCATGGGTTCGAGTCCCGTCGCGGATACCATTTTCGCCGCGATGGATTACGCTCGCCCCATCTCAAACAGTGAAAAATCCCATCACTATTTATAGAGCCCTAAGATTGGTATTCTCGTAAACGGCTCGCAGATTCGGTGTCAGATGTAACAGCATAAGGCACACGATGTGACCTACGCTAAGATCGCGTATGCTCGGGCACGGTGATGTGACCTGCGCTACGATCGCGTATGCATGGGCACGATGTGACCCGCGCCGATGACGTGGATTCGGGCTGCATCCCAAGAACTGCGATGCACCTTCGGTGCGATGGGCTGCATCCCAAGAACTGCAATTCGGCTCATAGTAAGCTGCCACGTCATCACATCGACCGAACTGTGATACGAACCGGAACACGAATCGTCAGGTGACGATCTGATTTCAAGTGGGGAGATATGTTAGGGATCGCGAGCAGTCATCAGATGTTGGTGCGTCATCGAAGCTGCCGAATCGCGATCCGTAATTATATCAGAAACTGAATGAGTACCACTGAATGCGGGTCGATGCCATCATCAACCCGCGTAGCTCAGTTGGTAGAGCGACTGTGATTCAATCAGGAGGTCATGGGTTCGAGTCCCGTCGCGGATACCATTTTTGTGCTAGGAGGCAAGCACAAGAGCACGAAAAACGGCTAAGTACAAACGCATGAGTACTCAGTACGGAGTACAGTAGGACCGAACAGAATGATGTTGATGTGAGGTGCCTAGCCTGTTGTACGGAGTACTCAGTACAGTTGAGTTATGGAAAGAGTTCCTGAATGTATAAGAACTCTAAGTGTAACCCGTTTCAGAGATGAGAACTGAACTGAGAATTGTAACATAAAAGTAAAGAGCCGTAACTGCTGTATATTGTGTATTGAAAGCATGCACTGACAGCAAAAGCATTACTAGAAAGAATTACGAAACCGAATTCCGATAGTAGACCAATCGAAACCATACCTCGTGCGGTCGTTTAATAAGTGTAGATAAGATAAGTCCGAAACCGTAAAGAAGAGAAGAAGCAAGAGTGTAGACTCCCACAAAATGGTAATTAGTCCGTTTTTTCTGCGTTGCTTCCTTGATCTTCTGCGCAATTCTGATTGAACGCACCCTTGCCTTGCGAGTTTAGCTAGCCTAGCCCCTTTCTACGAAATCGAGAATGCCTGTGCTTGTGCTTGCGCTCCGCGGCGGTGGTTGCGTTTGATGGTTCCAGGTCCCCTTGGAGCCGCGTCCGTGTGAAGGAATTCAGCTCGGCGAAAATCTTTTGGGGTGCGCGCGTTACCCTTTGCTTAACGCATAAGCACTCGCGGTCTTGGGCCGCAATTTAGCACTCCGCAGGTTCCGGGAATTCAAATCGCTCCAGTTTTTCAGCAATTTCGACCCTCTGCGGCGGAAGCGCTGCGCAATTTTTTTAAATCTTGCGTAGCTTTTGCTGAAATTCGGGGTCGGTTTGAGATCTCGCGTGCCTCTAGCTTTAGTCTTCTAGTCCCCTCTTTTCCGGGAATTGCCGCGCTTCGGCCGGTGTAAGCTGCTTGTGCTCGCGCACAAGTGGTGAATTTCTGGGTAAGCGGGTGCTAGTTGCCGCGCGTGGCGTGGGGCGTTTTTCGATTGATTAGTTTGCGCACATACCGCGCGTGATGTTCCCAATGGGGCTTTAATTTTCTAGTTCCCTCTGTTCCGGAAATCGCCGCGCTTCGGCCGGTGTGACTGCTTGTGCTCGTGCGCAAGTAGTGAATTTCTGGATCGGCGGGTGCTGGTCACCGCGCGTGTCGTATAGCATATATCAATTAGTTAGATCGCACGCATAGCACGCACATAATGTACTCGGATGGAGAGGAATTCCACGGTCGGTCGGGTCGTCGTGGAGGGGGTCGGGCCGGCGCCGCCCCCGGCTCAGCCGTGGGGTCCGGTCGGTAGGGATCTCGCGCTGCGGGTCTGTCGGTCGGCCCGGGCTCTTCGGAGTTCTGGGGCGCGGCTGGCAGGTCGGACAGCCGGGATTGGCGCTCCCGTGAGAGGGGGAGGGGAGTGCGGCGTGCACTCGCACGCCAATACGGCGGTGAAGCCCTCGAGGTTACACCGGCGCGCACGCCCCTGAGGGCCCCTCCGGGGTTGTCTGGTGGGCCCCCCAGGGCCTCACCACCGAGAACCCCCTCACCAGCGAGAGTCAGTGGGGCTGAGCCAGTGTCCGAGCCAAGGCACGGTATCGGTTGCAAAAAAGGATATCGATACATTCTGATATTTTAAAATGATGTGTCGACAGATACCGATGATATGACCTTTTGTGTTGTCGACAGATATTGATATGAGCTAAAAAGTTGTCGACAGATATTGATATCAGCTACCGAGTTGTCGACAGATAATGATATCACATACCGAGTTGTCGACAGATATTGATACCTACAAGTTCTAACCGATATTGATATATATCACCGATATCGATATATATATCGCAGATATCGATATATATCACAAACAATAGCTATCTGAGTGTGGATTCAGGATACCACTACATAAATTGCACTACTATTTATGGCTATTACCCGCAGCTTAAGGTGGCTTAAGCCACCTTAACTTGAAGGGCTCATTGGGGCTTCCTCGGCGGTGCTTTCAAAATTTGGAGACCCATGTCGTCAAGATCTTGAGCTGCTCTTTCTGCAGTGTCTTATCAAAAGTTTGATCTGAGTTCATCTTGACCCTCAAAATCTCGGTTGAAGTAGGGTGGGTATTTCCCAATTTTCCTTAAGATGGCTTAAGCCACCTTAAGCCAATTAGCTCACGGGGGCTTCCTCGAAGGCGCTTTTCAAAATTTGGAGACCTATGATGTCAAGATCTCGAGCTGCTCTTTCTGCAGTGTGTTGCCAAAAGTTTGATCCGAGGTCATCTTGACCCTCAAAATCTCGGTTGAAGTAGCATGGGTATGCAAAAACCGGAAAAAATCGCTCAAAATTCACTAAATGTTGCACCCTCTTGGATACTTCCCAAAATTGCTCACCGGGAACTTGGGCTCGCCGAATAGTGCATATAGTGTCTAAAAGAAGACATTGTCGCCGTCATTTTGAGCTAAAAAAATCTAGTTTCCGGTACCGATAGCTCCCGCAATAATTGAAAACGTTAAGGTGGCTTAAGCCACCCTAAATCGCTGTTAGGGTGGCTTAAGCCACCCGAAGGGTAATAGGCATTTACAAACATACATGCTGCCACCACCATGTGGGGAGTATAAGTCCACTAGCATATATTAGCTAGGCAAAGTGGCAAACTACATATTCAGGGTTTCAAGCTTAAAGCTCTAGCTAGCTTAGTGCATGGCCGCCATCATAGCGTGTTCAATGGTACCCTCACTCAAGCACTTGCGTAAGTCGGAGTGCATGGCACCACACGCACTGAAAGCTCGCTCCACACCTGCAGTGTTGGCAGGCGCGGCTAAAAAATGTCTTGCCATCTTGGCAATGTCAGGGAGGATTGCAGAGTGCACCCTCCACCAATCTAAGGGATTCACTTCACTGCTAGCAACAGGCAGTGAAAGATATTTGCTGAAGTCATCTAAAATAATGGGAGCCTCGGGGTTGGCACCCGCCGGCACATCTCCTGATGATGGCTCAGCAAACTCGTCGTCATCACTATCATCTAAGAAAGATGCCACTGAGGCCTTCTCCGCCTTCCGCGACTTCGCAGCTGGGGCCACGGCAGTGGCTTCTTCCTCCATTTCCTTCGGCTTCCAATCTTGTTCCCATGCCGCCTTGGCCCACCCCTTTGCTTTCTCCGCAGTCATAGTGCCTACACACCACCACGACAAATCTTCTGTGTTCAAAAACAGAGATCACAGCCAAGGAACCAATCATGCACACCACAAGTGTTTTTGCTGTGCTTCCGTAGCCGGCTGGCTCGACAGCCAAGTGCAGCCAGGTGCGGTGCTTTATGTGGATGGTGATCCGGAGTGGCAGGCACTGACTGAGTCATCATTTGGCGCAAAGGCATGGAACTGAAAAGTGTCTGGCATTGTGGAAGCACATGTGTCAGCCGTGTCAAGATGGTCATCACCATATTGGGCACTACGCATAGGCGTTGGCGTCACTGAGCTTGGGCTAACAACCCCCAGGTCCATTAACGGAGTCCCATCTTCGTGAATGACTTAGTTGGGATCCGTAGCCGGCTGGCTCGACAACCAAGTGCAGCCAGGTGCGGTGCTTTATGTGGATGGTGATCCGGAGTGGCAGGCACTGACTGAGTCATCATTTGGCGCAAGGGCATGGAACTGAAAAGTGTCTGGCATTGTGGAAGCACATGTGTCAGCCGTGTCAAGATGGTCATCACCATATTGGGCACTACGCATAGGCGTTGACGTCACTGAGCTTGGGCTAGCAACCCCCAGGTCCATTAACGGAGTCCCATCTTCGTGAATGACTTAGTTGGGATCCGTAGCCGGCTGGCTCGACAGCCAAGTGCAGCCAGGTGCGGTGCTTTATGTGGATGGTGATCCGGAGTGGCAGGCACTGACTGAGTCATCATATGGCGCAAGGGCATGGAACTGAAAAGTGTCTGGCATTGTGGAAGCACATGTGTCAGCCGTGTCAAGATGGTCATCACCATATTGGGCACTACGCATAGGCGTTGACGTCACTGAGCTTGGGCTAGCAACCCCCAGGTCCATTAACGGAGTCCCATCTTCGTGATTGACTTAGTTGGGATCCGTAGCCGGCTGGCTCGACAGCCAAGTGCAGCCAGGTGCGGTGCTTTATGTGGATGGTGATCCGGAGTGGCAGGCACTGACTGAGTCATCATTTGGCGCAAGGGCATGGAACTGAAAAGTGTCTGGCATTGTGGAAGCACATGTGTCAGCCGTGTCAAGATGGTCATCACCATATTGGGCACTACGCATAGGCGTTGACGTCACTGAGCTTGGGCTAGCAACCCCCAGGTCCATTAACGGAGTCCCATCTTCGTGAATGACTTAGTTGGGATCCGTAGCCGGCTGGCTCGACAGCCAAGTGCAGCCAGGTGCGGTGCTATATGTGGATGGTGATCCGGAGTGGTAGGCACTGACTGAGTCATCATTTGGCGCAAAGGCATGGAACTGAAAA